>KL278807.1:23626-44278 GCA_000699545.1 Podiceps cristatus | reverse complement strand
CAGGGAAAATTTTATAACTGCTTTGGCTATGGATTTCAGTTCATTTTATACGTATGTGCAGCTTCAGTGTGCAAAGTCACTGTGGCTCCGACAGCTCAACAGCCCACAGATGGAGTTTAATTCTCCCCTCCCTTTACTGCTGGGGCAGCAATGGGTTTCAAGAACAACTTAGTTTCAGAATGTTTTGTTTCCTAGAACATCTTAGCACTTGGTTAATGCTGGAGAGTGAAGAAAATCACATGCCCCTTTCATGGGAAGAATGATTTGCGTTTTCCTTTATAAATATCAGAATACAGATAGTGTAGTGAGGGTCACTGCAAAGTCAGTAACAACGCTTGCCTAAAACACTAGTTTCCTTACACTTCATCAGATAACAAATCCTCTCACTGGACTTGGAATTTATTCACGTTTAATGCACTGACTAGTAGCATGCACTTCATGCAGTTGTGAGCAGAGCACCAGGGGATGTGATCCACTGTGCGTAAGGAGGGACTGGAGATCCTACACTACTTCACCTTCTATTTCCAGGGTTACGCGTTGTGCTTTTGCCAAAGCTTTATGTGGCTATGTAACTCAGAAACCACGTGCCATGTGTGCATCTCATTTTGTGAGAGTATGGTGCGGCATCTATGGGTTATATAGTCACACCTTTGAAATTCAGTTTGAAAGAGCATCAGTTGTCATTCTGAACAAACATATGCCTGCTCCAAGCAAACGTGCTCTGGAGAAAAACAAACAAACATGAAGCAGTTTTGTTAAACACAATGCTGAATCTCATCAACAGACGAACGTGAACAGCCACAGCATACTAAGCAGTATGGATGGAAGCCTGTAAATTCAAAACTAGCATTAAGAGTCCAAGCAAAAACTAGAATCTTATTATAGCTTTTTCTCCCTAAAGAACAGATACAATATTAAATTTCTTACATCCATTAATTATGACTAAGGCACGATAGCGTTACCTGTGCTTTCTTTGTTTCACTTGGCAAAATGGTTAATTAATTGCTTTAAATAAAGCTCAGGCATAAATATTTTTTTAAAATAAACAGTGTATTTTTTAAAAGGCTCCAAAAATGTTCTTGAGCTACTGTTTTAATACCTGCCCTCAAAACGCTGACTAGAATGTAGTTAGTTATTTTCAGCCCCCCCCAGTGTTTTTGCGGTATTTTGTCATGTAAAAATAAAATAATTCTCAAACTTGATAAATGTTATCCTGGATAGTGCAATATAGGTTTCAGTCTACATTAATACAATTTATTTATGGAGATATTATCGCAAAATTAACATTTAAACTGCTCGTGGAAATTACATTAGTCAATTAGATTTAAGTTTTAGGACATCCAAGATAAGATAAACTGCTAGAGAGCAGTAAGCCACACCCAAGTCATGCATATTTGGGCCAGAAGGGTGCTTTTAAAGCAGAACCTGTGTTGGCATGTGAAAGGGAGAGAGGAAGGACTAAGCTGTGGCAAAATTTAATTATTTTCTTTGTTGGAATTCTTCCTGGGCAGTTCTGCCACTGCCGTAACAGCTGGAAACATCTTCCTAACAACCGCCCTTTGCTTGCACATACACATACATCTGCATGTAGCTATACAGACACAGGTCCTTTCAAAAGACAAGTATGCCTCCATGGGGTTGATTTTTTTTTTTTTTTTTTAAATTGTTTGTTTTCAAGCAGTGAGAATGATAAATAGAAAATAGGTCTAAACTCTGCTGTATAAAATGGATTGTCTGCCTCTGGACCATTCCAATGGGCAGTATGTATGCAGCTGACCAAGACAAGTAAAAGAAAATATCTAAAGTTGCAAGCTGTACACATCACCCAAAGTTTTCTTTTGCAGTGTAATGCACTGGGTTGCCCTTCTCACAGGTGAAGAAATGGCAGTATTTTAATCTCAAAAAGGCAATTCTAGTACTGTTTTTCTTGTAGTTATACATTTTTAACATTCCTTTCTGAATTTTCCTTTAAATAAACCTAGGGAATATGAGATAAAGTGATGGGGAGTGGGAATACTGATCTCCTAGCACCTAATACAAGATTTTAAATCTGCATAGATGATAAAACGTTTCTGCTTAAGGACCTCCACTTAACGCAAGTCATCCCAGCAGGTAATGCATTCATGTGCAGCAATATTCAGCTGCTTTCCATACAAAGAATGTCATACAGACTTGCTACATCTTCCTACAAGGTCATATTCAGCATTTGGAGCTCTGAATTACACTTCAGAGCAGTTACTCTTTGTAACTGACCAAAAGGGTACATTTGAATTAAAACCCTGACTTGGTTACTTATCTCCAGAATCATTTCAGTGCAATCTTTTATGTTAAAAAATGGTGCACTTGCATCAAAAAAGTCCATCTTTCCAGTCATCCTTGGCAGGATGGCATATTTCCTACTCTGGAAGAGATTTCAAACCAGAATTTGGTTGCTAATTAATACTCTGCCCGCAGTGATCTTTTAGCTGACACTAAACTATGATCCATTTGGTTCGTAAGTAAGCTCCTTAAGAGCATTTTGTTTTTAAGATATTGCAAAGGAATGAAACCAGAAGTATTTTATTTGTTGTTATCTATTCCAACATACAGTCTACATTCTTTGCTGTAGGTTTGGGTTTTTTCTTCCTTTTTTAAAAATCTCTTTACTTGGGAGCAAGGTGCAGAGAGAGGTCTTTGACACTCTTAGATATTTGTTTCCATTATTTAACATGCCAACCTGCTGAAGAGACAATTTTGGACTTTTTTTTTTTTTTCTTTTTGATCATGAATTAAAAATGAAGTTTAAGGAAGTCTTGTTGAGATCTTTATTACACAGGATAGTGAAACTACATAAACAGAAAGAAATGGTTGTGAAAATTTCTTATATGCAGAATATGGATTTGGAAAAAGAAGCATGTCCAGCCATAAAAAGATTAAAAAAAAAAAAAAGAGCCAGAGAGGGATGGGAATCATATAAATACACATATAGCTGCAATTTTCCCCTCTCATATTTTACAGATCAAAATCTTTGTAATGTGTTTTGGCCATTTCTCTTCTGATTTAATTTTAGACACATATCAGCATTTTCTCTGTTAGCCCAACAAAATAGATGAAAATTTGTTTGTGTTTTACTTTTTTATCTAGCAGGCTAACACTCACTACTTTTATTATTTGCTTCTTGGATACATTATCATCCTGTTAAACAGATTTTCTGAAAATAGTCAGAAAACCCAAACACACCCACCATTTATGACTAATGAGCAGCTGCTAGTGCTGCTTCTGCTATTTTTCTCATACACATAAATGGCTGTACGCTACCTTCCCACAGCATTTAGCCTTGTCTATGATCTTCAGTGCAAACTCCTTTCCTGTGGATCTAGCAAGAAAAAGACGAGAAGCATTAATTAGAAACTGGTCAACAAATCGTGGCATTATCTGTAAGAATATACATCATCATAACAGAATGCCTTGACCCATGGAGGTTGCTGACAGAAAATTCACCGAACGGATGATTTGGGGTTTTGTTTTCTCGGCAGCATTTGCGCCTGCTGTTTCCCTGACTACCGCAACCCGGCTTATTTTGTGTATTAATCCCGGGCTCCAGCTGCAATTCATTCCCTGTGACCTGGCACAACACACTGTCACTTCTTTAATGCAACATGCAAAATTTGTCTTGAGCCTTCCACTTAGTTGGGTTCAACTGGTAGGCTTTAAAGATAGAATCATACACATTTATGTGTAAGTGAGCAGAAGGAAGAGTGATATCCTAGTGAAAAAATTCAATAGGATTCAGCAGAGCTAAAACCCCATTGTTCTTTACAGACTTGTCCAAAATCCTGCAGAATTTATTAGGTACTAATTTTGAACTTTTATATTTCATTCTTTATTTTTTTAAGTATTCTATGGAACTCTATAGCAAGTCATCTAAAGTGCCATGACATTCAAGAGAGTGCTTACACACAAAGTAAAAAGGATGTCTGCTTTCAGTAAGTACTCTCAGAGAAAAGAGCTCTTGTTTGCCTTTTGTCCCCTTACGCCATAAAAATGTTCTCCAATTCTCCAGAAGGGGAGAAAAGAATGAGAGAAAAAAAGCAACACAATTGAATTACCTTTTTTTTTTTTTTTTTTAAACAAAGACGACATTACTACCTGTGTTAATGATGAATTAAAAATCACAAGAAAATGCCGTAAGACCCTTTTGCTACTGTTTTGTGTTGTGTCAGTACCTATAGAATCCAGTGTGTGCCAGAACATCACTATCATGTATGGTAAAAAAACAGTGGAAGCACTTACAAAAGCAAGTCAGGCATGTTTTTAAACTTCCCGGTTAATTTTCACTATACTTTTTGCATTCCATACAACTAACCAAAATTAGTACCTTGGGAAAAAAAAAAAAATAAAAAATTCATGTCTCACATGCAATGTATTCATTATTGAAAAAAATGCAGTGGAGTCTCTGCTCTGAAAGTGCAGCTGTATCTGCGAGGTTGTCATAGTTACAACCTGATCCAGTCTTTAGATAGAAGTGTTATCTAAATGGTATCTGTTAAATGCCATCCTCTTATATTATAGACCTGATGTAAAATCTACTACGAACACAGTGTGCAATTTAGGATCACAGTTTATGCATTATACTAAATGAAGTGCATTGTCTGAAAGCCTGCAAACAACTGATCAGCAAAAGCCACTTAGGAAACCTTCAGCATTCATGCTGTGTGAAGGAGGAGTTAAAGTTCACGAAGCCAATGCACCAACCAACTTTAAACCCCTCCTGCAAATGTCCTTTACTATAGCACCTAAGAAAAATCCCTGCGTATCATCCACATAATTTGCGTGCTGATGCCACTGCCTCTCGTACCCCAGTATTGTCTGGCAGATTGCTGGTATTCTGCTGTCTAGCTGTCAGGGTCCATCTGTTGACTGACTCATGGCTTTATATTCAGACATATAGGCAGCCTTTACAAAAGGGACCATCTAATTCTTTTTGTAGAACAGCTGGTATAATAGGATCCCGGCTCCATAACTAAGGCTTCTAAAGCACAACACTATTAGAAATGAAGTATAATAATTAATAGAAATCAAGAGACAAGCTGGTATTTCTTCTCTCATTGTTATTATTAGCAACTATTGCTTTATATTTTTAATATAAATTCATTTAATAATGCTTCGCTAAATATAAAGATTGGATCACATACAAAACCAGATTTTTAAGTTTAATTTTGCCTTTAAAAAAAAAAAAAAATCAGAAGGTTGTTTTTCTACTCCAGTCCCCTCATTCCAAAAAGCATAGATAACATTTTGAAACGCAAGTGACTCAGCAGCCCTTGTCTGATTTTCAGTGGCAATTAAGTCATTTCCAAAATGCACAATCAATGTTTCAATGTTCCTGAAAATAATAAATTCTGTTATCTTATGCCATAAATTCACTCTGTGGCTAACAAAGGGTGTGCAGCCAGTTTCAGGGTGCAAGGGAAAACACCGTGAAGCATCCTTCAAAGCCTCTTCTGTGTAGCTTCTTGCAAAACAAAAGGGACAGAAATCCAGTTGCAACACAGCTGGCTACATCACCTTCCTGCAGTGTTTAAAGCAGCAGGGACATAATTACACACTGATGTGGTAACGCTTGTCAGGAACCAGTTTGTTGGTAGAAACTTCAAAAAGAAAAAAATCAAGACCTTAGAGTCTAGATGTTAACACTGATGAGAAGCATTATCTTAAACCTGCACTTGCAACAGGAACTTTTTTGGAGCAGTAACGGTAGCACACTCAGATCACATTTAGCCATTTTCCCCTTTATCAGCACTATACTCAGCTGGTGTCTCTCTAGGAGCTGCCCCCTCCATCTCTATTCCTTAATCTACAAACCCTCCATGCTTGTGCATCACCTTCTCAAAAAAAGTATTAAAAATAATGATTGTCATTTGCTGCTATAAATCAGGAGAATTAGACATTGTCTTACATACCACCTGCCAATATTTTTCTCAGTAATGGAGAGAAATAATCCAGATACAGTATTAAGAAAGAATTATCTCGAGAAAAAACAATAATGGCTGCAGAAAGTTATGGATTGTGAGATCTATTCACCCATGTTTCAGTAGAGGAGGCCTCAGGTTCAGCTTCAGTGCACAACCCTTTTCACCCATTTGGATGACAGCAAAAGTATCTATCTATGCATCTGCGATCTGCTAAGGCTGGAATGAGAGGTTTCCATTCATTATTATCTTTCCTTTCATTTACAGAAAGCCAGCAGATGATGAGGATCAAACTGAGGAGAAATTGTTTCTGTAACTTCTACATCTTTTTTTACAGACATTGGCCCAGTATTTGTGTACAATTTGGGGATTCCTCATAATATTTAGGAAGCAGACATAACTCTCAGATTGATGAAGATAGCAGAAGGTGGTTCTAAAATCTACACTGAGAAAGTGACAGTCAAATCATCTGCTCTGTTTGCACTAGCAGCGACGTGTGACACAAAGCTTGCAGAGGAAGAGCAGTAACATGGCCCAGGTCTGTGAAGGCATCCTGTCTACACCATGGGAAGTCAGGCACAAGAATGTTTCAACCTGGGGTACTGAAGGGCTGATCTTTTCAGATTTTCAGTCTTTGGCCACACGCTGCAACACCTCCCAGAAGAAGTAAGCACAAGGCAGTCCGTGGCACGGGCTAATTGCCACCAACCACACGCCTTTAAGAAAACTTTGCCTACAGGACCCTGAAAGCCGTGAAAACTCATTCAAGCAGAAGGCAGTAGGGACACTATAGCAGCAGAATTGCTGGGGCAGAAGGGGTCTCTGAAAGACTGTTTAGATGCCATATACAATTCCCCGCCATCCACAAGAGTCTGTTGTGTGAGGGGGATTTCTTGAAGATCTGTCAGGTTTCCTTAAGAGCCTCCATAAGAAGGCGATACCTCCTTTAGTTTTGGGGATAAAAAGCCATGTTCCTCTGCTGGAATAATACCTAGGAAAGCTCTGTGTGTTTTGCTATGCCTAGTTCTCCTGACGTGTAGGCCTATCTTTGCAACTGCTCTTTGCTTTCGTCTCATCACAGTTTCCGGGCAATTATGCTAATGCAGAGGGCTTTACCCAGTAAAATAAACAGCAGTACTGAACAGTTTCCTTGCTCACCGTTCCACGCACTCCTTTACCACAGCAAAATTGCCATCACCAATCACCTTCCCCACTTTATACTTCTCAAGAATGGCAGATGATCCTGAGCACTTGTTTCCATTCACACCTGCAAAAAAAGCAAGGTGAATAATGCAAACTGAAGAGAAGTGTCAACTGGATGTAATATATCCCCCATGGGTTCCACAGATACAGAACACTAACAGTCACAAATGCAGAACAGGACTTAAAGTAAGCTGTTTCCTTCACAGCTTATTCCCTTGTTTTTATCTCAAACATAAGAAAGAACAAGATAAGTCTCATCAGAGTTGTTTGACCTTTTAACACACAAATCAAATACTATGTTTTTGTGTTACAAGTCCTTAGTCTAAATATTTTCTGAACTCAAAATACTTTTTTTGAAGTATCTTTTTGAATTCTCAAAGCAAAAATGCAAATAAGATTAATGTACAATGCACGTAAAAGAATCAAAAGTTTTATCTGCTGAATGAATTCCTTCAAGTTCCCTTAGCTGCTGCTTAAACACCCAAAATGCAAATATGTTTCCTAGCTGCCCATTTCAGTATTTTTAAATTAAAAAAATGACTCTAAAATGACATTTTAAAACAATTTTAAAACTCCCATTGCTTTAAAGAGGTAAGGAATGAAAATTTAAGTTTAGCTAAGGTCAGTTGATGTGCCTAACAGTTCTACCTGAAGTACAATGTGCGGTTTTGAAGAGTGCTCCACTTTCAATCCAGCCACAAACACATGTCTGGTGATACTTTGCAGGTCATGTTCAAAATCACTGAAACTCCTAATAGAGACCATTGAAGAGCAGGGTCCACTAATATGCTACTACTTGACAAAAAAAGAACAAATTTTATTTCCTAGCTTTACTGCCTTGATGTAGAAAATGTGATAACATTTTTTCCAAGGTCGGGTTGCCTATATCAAACATCTCAGAACAAAAAAATGATCTGGAGTCATCAGAAACCATCTAAAAGTACTAAAACAACTATCACCTACATGGAAATTTTTTGCAAGAACTGTTAGCAATTATTGGTGTCCTACCTTCGGGACTCTGGCAACGAAGTGATTCAGGTACACCATTCACATTGGAAGATGATCCACCATGTGGAGGGATCTACAGAATTACATAAGAACTTATTATTTCTGATAGTAATCACAAGGAGGAGTCAGACAAAAAAACCAGCAAAGTTAAATAAAAATAACCCACCCTAAAAACACCTACACAGAGTTAGCTTACTTTTCCACTCCCATCTTACTTTCGTTCTTGCTCTCTCACAGTTGATCATCATTATAATACACCATTTGTACTTGCACCAATTTAAGATCCAGCCCTGATATTCCTATTTATATAAGTAGTTGAATAGATTTCAGTAAACCTATTAACAGCAAAAAAAATTCCCTCCAGCTGCACCAAGTCCTGTCGAAACACTACAGAGCCAGCGCGTGTGGAGGCGACGTTCCCTCCTCATTCTACGCAAGACGATCATTATAATACGCTCTGCCTACGCTTTCATGTCAGCCAGAGACAGCCATCTCCAGACTACTATTCAGTGGCCAGTGCAGCAAGAGCTGTAGTCTAACACATTGAAGAGTGTTAACACATCTAACACATCTCTTCACAGCTGGCACTGTCTGAGGTTTCCCTAACTGAACTCTGTCAATGTACGTTCTCTTCAGATTAGCGCTGAAGCATGCTAGGAAGGTAACGTAGAAGTCCTTGCGTGGCCCCACCAGTTTTCATTTAAAGAACAGAATTTTGGCATAGGTGGCTGGGTATGACTATGACAGTCAGATTTGTTTGATCATTTGGTGGTCTATATTTTAGGTTTTTATGGATGTGGAGATTTATGACATCTACAAGCATTTCACATTAGATGTCTGATACGCATCGAGACATAGATCCAATTTTAGTAACTGTGACCCTGTGTAAAAAACAAATATCTAAATAATTTTGAAGGATGCAAGCTGAAGAAAAATACTTTTGCTGCACTAACAACTTAATTGGTACTCGATCTGAATCATCACAATTCTACTTAAAATCATCCTGACACACTGCCCAGGGACATACACAGTGATCAATTTTTATTTCAAAAAGGGTGGAGTGGCATAGGAATGAATGCCACAAATAGTAAAATGTATTGGATGTGTTCTGTGCACCAGTGTTTTATAAGGTCTCCCATTGCAGTTAAGTATAGGGGTGCTCCATGAAATTAAAATATATTTTAGATCTTTCCCCCTTTCTCTACATAACATTTCTTGCTGTTCTGTGAAGTTCCATATCTTGTTTTCTTCATGGGCTATTATAGTAGTTCTCACCACTCACCACATAATGGATTAAAATGTTTCTCTGCCTTAAGCTCAGTGTCTGTTGAAATGGCTTTCCATGACACCAGGAATGCAAATGTAGCATTTTCCATTTTAGCTGACATTGTCTGGTTACACTGCTGAATATTTTAAATCATTAACACTATTGTCAATAAAAGAACTGAACTGACAGATAGGGATATTGTCTAAAGGCTCATGAAATGCTAATGAATGTTTAAGTTTCTAGTGGCAGCTGAGCTGCCAAATCAGCTAAAGGTACAGTAACTAGAAGCTGTACAACTTAATTTTGCAGAGGCCCTAAAACAATGACGTTCACTAGCATTTGGCATAGAAGCAGCATCAAACAGCAACCAGTCAGCTACTACTCTGCTCCTTGCTAATAACTTAAAACTAGGCTATGTTAATGCTGCTGTCTTTCTGAGTTATCTATTTATTTAACAAGGACCAGGAACAAGGACATTTGGGTTAAATGACATTTGTGCAAAATCATAAGTCAGTCTCTTAAGCAGTCAGTCGCATTTTCTTCAAGCATGAAGTGGAAATAACAGAATCGATCACTGCAAAGTATTAGTCATCAGCCAAAAATATTAGTAATTTATTTTGGGTTTTCAGCAAGTGACAATACATGGGAATATCTAGCCCACATTTCCAATTTCCTTCACCCTTGTAATCAGGTCAGAACATGACTGGGCACATTTCTTCTTACCACAGTATTTACAAGAAGCAAGCAAACAGCAACAGGAAAAAGCCAAATGGAATAGGAAAAGGAAAAATCAAATGCTGCTGCTGTGGCTGAGGTGCTAGATCAGAACATGAAATGGCAGGTTTAGCCGTAGCTCTGCCACTAATTTGCCTCATGGCTCTAGACGTGAGGCCAAACTTGCTCTGCAACAGGGATTGTTGTAATGTGAGTGCTGTAGGCCTGTGTCTCAGCTCCTCAGCTGCAAAATCAGACTAGTCTTTCCCTCCTGTGTCAGAGCACAGTAGAAATAAAGATGTCTGCGAGGTGCTTGACTAGTCAGGAAAAGTGGGAAGGAGGTAGGAATTGACAATAAGTAACACAGAATTAAGCAATTTTTATCATCAAAGTAATTTTCTAATCATTTTACTACCCAGTGACATGTAATATTTAGAATATCTTGTACTGTTGGTATCCCAACGGCTGCAGGTATTTTGAAGCTGAAGTAAAGATTTTGGATGTGCAAGTAGGTTTGACTGGTTCACTCGCCATTCCTGAAGTAGCAAAGAGAAGGGAAAAGGATGTGTGTTGCTTTGACACTACACTAGTGACTATGGATGGCATCACCGATCACATCACAGATTTGCAACAATTTCTCCTCCCGGATTCTAGGTCAGACAGCACTGCTGCTCTCTTCCAACTGTTTCCCTTACACTTGATAAATTCAGGGTGCACCGATCTTAAATCCGCCCTCTCACATACATATGCCAGTCCTAGGAAACTCAGACCTGAGGCAGAATTGGATTCTTTGTTTCTAAAGGCTCACAGAGTAATTTAGGGCAGGAATGGCTACCCAGCCCTTCGAATAAAGCAATCACATCAGACTGTGGATGCTACTGGCCGAAAACATCTTATGCTGACAGTCGCTCCTGTTGCATTTAAACATTATGCAATACAGAACGTAACAGTCATTTTTCCAGGTTCACAAAAGCATCCAACACATTTCTCTATATTTTATATTATTTTATACAGACTGACTGTGACTTGAGTCAGCAGGTTTATCAAGATGACATGTGGTTTGGTGAGAAACGTTTACATTACATCTGTCATATCGATAAGCTTAATACACCTACTTTAGTACCCAACGTGCTTATTGCACCTTGACATATTAACTAAGCAATAGGTATTTAACATTCTTCCTTTCACCTCTAACTAACGTCCAAACCATTAAAAAACTCTAAACATTTTGCACTGTAGGATTTTTCTTTTCTTTTTTTTTTCTTCGCTATCTCAAGTATCCAATGTATAATGTGTCAGACAGCTGCATCCTGCCAGATACTGTGTGTATCAGGTTTTCTACTTTTACGTTAATGATAAGAAACTGAAAGCACACACACACAAAAAGATCAAACAAAACACATTAAATGCTTTAAACCATCACAGAGTCCTTGAGCATAAACTGAAATGGGTATGCAAATGTAAGGTGACATATAAGTAGCAGGGAGGGAATGGCCCAAGATTCCCTTAAAATCTGGATCAGAGTGCCAGTGATTTGGGAGTGAAAAAGCAGCAGCTTGACAATCATTTTAATCAAATTACATTTACTGGTCCAGTAGCAAAGATTTTTAATAAATATTCTGAGTCAAAACACTACCATATACCTGAAAAAAGTAAACATAGTGCTTGTATTTAAAATAGAAATATGGAGGGACGTAAGAAAGTAATCCAAGAAAACTACACATCTGGTAGGATTTTATTTTTAATCTCATGAGAGTGTGAGGAAGGCTCCACAGATACAAACCCATATTCTCTGGAAGTGGAATGGTACCTCAGTTGAGAAACCTTCGCACTCAGGATTAGATTAATTGCCCCTGACACAAATGCTTGTGGAAACGTTTTAGGCTTTTTTTTCATATTGAAGGAAAAACCTAACTTCTGGGCAGCTACATGGGATGGTGCCTTCTAGAGCACCCACCTAAAGGTTTCCTGCATTGGTCCTTCTTGCCTGTCTGGTAGAAAAGAAGGACTTTTGCCATCAGGTTACTAGGTGTACAAAGGTCCCGCGCACATTGTTCTGCACACATATGCACAAGTGCTTCTTTGACCTCAGTCAGATCTCCCGCGGTTGCTCAACATCTTCATAGCATGTCTGAGATGCACTAAGTGTGCTGGCCTTGTCCTCCGGCACATTCATAATGTGCTGAAGAGACTCTGAACTATCTGGTACACGCATACAGGTAAGTATGCACACCCACACCCTTCTGTCTGGAAAATTCCAGACAGAAGTATGGGACCCC
Organism: Podiceps cristatus; assembly: GCA_000699545.1. NCBI lineage: Eukaryota > Metazoa > Chordata > Aves > Podicipediformes > Podicipedidae > Podiceps > Podiceps cristatus. The sequence continues at coordinate 31,856 of KL278807.1, read as the reverse complement.
TATGCAAACATTACTGTTACTATTTTGATCCTGTAATATCCTCACAGTGCATCTAGCCAAACTGAGAAAAAGTATGTCTAATATTTAATATTGATAACGTTTCCTTGACTTCCGATCTGACATTGCTGTGGTAATCTTTCATCTGAAGGCTAAGAGGAGAAAACGAACTCTCATACCTTCAGAAAAACTCCTTGATATTCTCAAAGAAACTTCCTCTGCCTTTGAATGAAAACTTTCAAATTGCTGCTGAATCTAACTGTAGACTATGAATATTTTTGTGAAATTGTGAATTAACTGTTTGCAGAAGTGTTTTCTGAAATCTGGGAACACTTTTATAGTGTCACTGTAATTCATTCTGAAAGGCTGTGGCAAGAAAGGGCTAAAAGATATTCAAAACATAAATGAAATGTTATTTATAGAATCAGTATTTCCAGTGAGATGTTGTTAGCATTTATTACTATAATGTTTAATACTAACATAATCTGTAAGACAGAAACTTCATATTTTTAAGCGATACTTAAATACTGCTATAGTCATAACCCAACTATACTGAGGAGCTACTTGTGGCAATACAGTAGCTAATTAGAATGTAGTGATTTTGCTAGCATTAATTTGAGCATACATGGTATCTAAAGAGATTGAGTTGCATCACATTATGTAAAGCTTTTAGCAAACTGACAACAGCGGTGAAGGGACTTAACGCTAAATGCAATACATAAGTTTTCCTACCAGCATGAATTTGTCAACTCTTTTTGTCCTTTTATTGCTGTATGAGCAAGAAAGATGCTGAATTGTAAATTCAACAGAGACAGCAGTTAAAGAATTCCTCTAAGGGCTGCTATTACACCTGTGTCACTAGGTTGGATAACTGCACATAAATGTTCTTAACATGTAACTGCTAACAGAAGCACATGTGTACAAAACTGAAGAGATTAAAACCCTGATGAAGATAGACACTAATCCTTCAAATCACTTAAGCACATGTTTAACTTTAAGTAGGTTAACATCCTCATTGAAGTAAAAGGGACTAGTCAATAGCTTAAAGTTAAGCAAGTGCTTAAGTTATTCGTTGGATCAAGTTTTAATGCCCTTTCACTTCGGTCATTTGGTCAACCAATTGAAAAAGTAACATTGAGGCAGATTCAAACACAATGCTATTTAGCATAACTGAGCTTCTAAGGAAGGTCTCAACTTTAAAGCTGCTTTCTTTGCACAATTTTATTTTCTTTTTAAAAAGATGACAAGATGTTGTGGTATTTAATTTCAATAGGGAACAATGAAACACATCCAAGTACACATAAGGAAATTATGAAATTATCATGATTAATCTAGTCTCTGGATGATTTTTATGGTACAAAGTGTGCTTAGTAACAGATGTACTGGAAGAGCTAAGAGTCAAAGTACCCCTAACAGCATTGCATATATGGGTATCTGTAAATGCATACTTAGAAACAAAGGAAAGGGTTAAACCTTTCAGTTGTCACCTGCCTACGGAACAGGAAAAGGACTCCTCTCAGTCAGTTGCCCTGTGCCACCTAATGCACTATTACCATTATTTCTTAATCCATGCACTAGTTTTAATCTCTATGGAAAAGTTAATAGAGAAATAAGAAACTCAGCACATTTGCTCACCAAAGAATTTCATACAGAGTAGTCATTTACTTCATGCCCGTACTTGTTAACTTTTATATCTAAATCTTTCCCTTGAAACAAACCCTTTGAAAAATGACAAGCTTAGTAACAGGCTTGTGAGGTTAAAAATAAACTTTAATAAGAATACATAGTAGCATGCAATTGCATACATGGTGTCCATATTTGTGATTTATTGGGGTTGTGGGAAAATTCTGTAGTGTTTACTAATCTTGAGCCATAGCATAAATTCCTTACTTCAATATAATCTCAGACTCCAGGACATTTTTTTTTAAACACTTCTGCAAGATGGGAATGTTGGACGGGACACTGGCTTATGGTATGTACTAAAGAATTAATAGCACAAGGGCACTCTGTTTGGAAGTGCTAAAAAGGACAGGAGGCTAGCCCTTCTCTTAAAAGATAAGCTTTTCACAGGAGTGTTTCCTGCAAGGAGTTTTCTGTGCCTCAGCGTAGCACTTCTGCTTATAAAGTGTTGCGAAGCGGAAGGAATCCTTGGGGACTGAAGAGACTTCACTTTAAAGGAAAAGTAGCGTGCGGAAAATATGATGTAAGACGCAATGTCTGAGACTGAGAAAAAATTGCTGTTGCAATCAGTATCTTTTGCAAGTTTACTGCCTTGATGACTAACATCATCACTTAAGCTTTACGTTGAAGAGCAAACTTCAAAAAGGCTAGCCAGGTTCTAATTTCATCATTTTGCTCTAGCTTTCCAAACAGTTTATAAAGGACAGAGCGTGTGCAGCTGCTCTGATAGTCTGCTCTTTACAGGAAATAGAAAAAGATCAACCCTGATTTATTCCCTTTTCCTGCTCTCCTAAGCTCATTAAAAAACATTCTTAAGTGCTGCTGTTTCATGCTCTACAAAAAAACCCCATATATGATTTCTACACAACCAATCAGCTAAAATATTGCATTTTCAAAGCCAGAAAACTCAGAAATATACTTTTATTCTTTCACTGTCTGCCATGGTATTTATATCAACATCTTCATTCAGCTGTAGTCATGGCACCTTCTTTACACAAGTGCAGGAAGCCAGACTACTTGTCTGCACAGCGATGCAGTCTCGGCAACACGGAATTATTTAACAATAGGGAAAAGCAGTAATCTCAAAATAATAAAATTGGTCCCTACCTTCCCTCTGTTTTACTCATCAGACTGGCCAAGGTCAATACTACAAAAATAATAATGAGTTTCTTAAAAGAATCTACAGTTTTGCATAAATCCATGCCTCCCTGTTACTGTTTTTATATTGATACTTCACCAAATCAGTCATTGCTACTTGAACATAATCAAGAAACAAGGGTCGCTGCACAGTGCACTTGATCCTTTTGGAATTTTTCCCGAGGTTCACCAGCTAGCTTTCCCTATCTTTAGTCTCAGGAGCACAGCTGGGATCCTCCCACGGAACAGATGTATCGTAATGGGATAAAATAAGAGGTACTCGCTACTTCAGTAACATGCCAGGTCTGAAATAATGAATTTGTTTTTGCCGTTTCCTTTGGTCGTATAGGAATGAATTATTTGACATGAAAACCCATCAGTATCCAGCATCAATTAAGTTCCAAAATGAAAAAGTACAACAGCCTACTTCAGCAAAATTGACAGTGAAGGGGAAAGAGGACATGTCCACTTTACTGAAAATTGCTTCTTACTATCAGAATTATCTCTATCTTAATGGAGCTTTAATCAGCTAAAAGCAGACAGGACAGCGTGAGAAAAAAATGAACCAAATTATCCAGTTTCTAAACTTGTAATTTCATTAAAGACAGACAAAAGAGCATTTGTTAAATATAATGCAGACCAGCTGAGAGCCTCAAGTCTAATGATTTTGGTGTCCTCTACTGTAGGTTTTATAGCAGAGCTGTCCAGACAAAGTTTAAGACATATAGTTCTAATTTTCAACATCAAAACTATTATTGGTCTTGAAAATGTTTTATTTCGGAAAGACCAAACTATGCTACTTTGGAAAAAGAGAAGCTATGGGATGGTACAGCTCAACAACATAAAGGCAGAGATCAACACTAAATTGCCACAACAAACTAAATGACTAAGAATATATTAGAATTAAACACATAAATCAGAATATTTTCTCAGAATTATCACAGAAACCCGGCAGAAACCACTGCCATACTCTGTGCAAAACAAAGACTTGGTAACAATTAGCATCTCAAAACCCAAATCTAAACGCTATTCAAGTCACGTCCTTTAGCCAGTCTCTTAATTGAGAAAACAGTTTTCCACAGAATTATGCAGCCTCTTCACAACTGTCATGTTCGCCAATGAGAGCTATTACTTGATGAGAATAATCAGTGTGAACCATCCAGTGTGCTTCCCGAAAGGCTACAACTGATGATTTCGTAAGAAAATTCTTGAAAGGACAGCTGCACAAATGAACAGTAAGATGCTCAACAATGCTCTGGACTGTCCCTTTCATTTTACCAAGCAAAGGGCACAGAGCTGTCTCTAAGAACGATAAACGCTAATTTTTAAGTGGAGAGGAAGAGAGTTCTCCTGGTGCAACACAGAGAAAAATCTGCCAGACACCAGGCAGCTCCCAAAGGAACTCCTCGCATGCTTTCAGGCAGGAGACTGCATTAAGTGGTGAAATTGTTTGCCACTGATGAAGGGTGCTTCAGACAAAATTCTGGGCAATGCTGCAAGACTATAGGGTATCCAAAAGAGGATACTATGTTTATATAGACTGAGAGAATATAAATTACTTGGGGGTGTTCTGCAGTACATACACACACAAAAAAAAAAAAACAAACAAAAAAAAAACAAAAAAAAAAGAAAAATTGAAGGGCAAATTGGCCTATTCAAGCCACTGTCACCCTCCCCCTTTCCTAAGCTGAGTTCCATCCTGCCAGCCAAGGACAAAATACAAAAATCTTATTTCAGGTCTCTTCTCCACTTCAACTCAGACAGAAAACATACTAGCCAGGCTGCCCTATAGAATTACAACTCTCTTTTTTTTTCTTTTTTTTTTTTTTTTTAGTCCTCCAGCATCACCGTAATATATCGTTCAGCGCATAATGCAATTTAGGGGTTTTGATGGTTCTGGCACTTACCTTAAGTCCACGAAAGCTGCCTGGGCTTGTTGGTGAAGAACTGGAGGACTTTGTAGATTTTGGAGTGGATAACTGACTGCTTGGGGTTCCATTAACTGGCCAAAGCAATAAAAGCAAACAAATGAAAGAAAAGATTAATAAAAGTCAAAAAACATAACTTGCTTTTAAGCATAACATACCTCTCTGACAAGTTATCACTCAAGTATGCAATACAAAGACCAAAAGAGGCTACTCAGCATTTAGGAATAAATTATATGCTTGCATGCCAGACAACTGTGCCCCCAAAACTCATGTGGCTGGGTACGGGATCAAGACAACACACAACTACTGCATTTTCATTCTTAAGAATAAACAGGCCTACTCCGTCCTTTGCCAGTGCAAGAGCTTTGGGTAAATAATAGCCACAGCCTCTTTAAATTTTCCTGGCAGAGGAAAATACTAAGCAAAAATTTAAGCACTAAAAATGTTTCGTAGCTGATTCATAGTGAAGAATTATTTTTTCAGAAAGAAAAAAAAAAAAAAAAAGGAACCCTGGAAAAAAGAAACTTAAATTCAAAGTAAATAACAGTTCCATCTACACATATTCTTTACAGATTCAGAGGTCTGTCATGAGTTATGCAACAGTTCTTAACCAGCACTATTGGATTTATTTTACCAGTGTCTATTAACCTAGTACCCTAATATTCTCTGAGTGCTGAAGATACCTTCAAAACACTATTTTTACAACCTGGGCAGTCCAACTGCCCGTAGGCCAGTGTGACCACACTGCAACTTCCACAAATCCCCATTTTTCACAGAAATATGTCTCTCTGATGTGTGATGTTAAGATATAACTAATTAGCTTTTAGCTACAGAATTAAGTCTACCTTGAAGTCTGATAACTTGAATTTACAGCTCCAGATCTCTTACAGGACTAAGAGCTTAGTCTTTTCTACTAAAAGTATTACATATATTTAGGATATTTTTGTCTTGACTTTAACAAAGGTTGCTTGTAAGAACAATAGATGAACTATTTAGGTGGTTTTTTTAAGAAGCTAAAAAGATTTAGCAGCATACATCCTTCCTTTCTATCACTTTGTTTTAGATAACCTCTTGAAACCTGGCATATCAATACTTCCTTGTTTTATAAAGTATTTGCAAGTACAACAATGAAAAGGGCTAGTGAATGCTCTTACTGGTTTCTGCTTCTTGCATACACAGTCTTGGTCTAGCCATTAGAAAAAATACTGAACTGTAAAGTTCATGACCAAAAATTATATATTTCAGTAGAAGAATTTTCTTCCAAATGACCGACTACTATTACAGGAGTGGAAAATTTTTGTTTATTCACCAGTTCTTTTTATGCAGCTCACAGATACGTTACTCTTTCCTGAATATGACCATTGAGGTCTACAGTATAAGACATCCTTATCTGTCTCTAAGTTACTACCATCCTTATAAGCATCAACAGAACCACTATAACGGTACCTATTAAATTGGCTGGTTAATGTAATCTTCTTCACTCTCGTAACTAGGGGAGAACATCCCAGCATACACCGACAGTACTCCAGCTCTTTGCTAATATCTTAGATATGCTTGGTAGACAAGCGTGGTGTTCTGACCCAGGGGGGTGACTAGATGACCTCCAGAGGTCATATCATAGAATCATAGAATTGTAGGGGTCGGAAGGGACCTCGAGAGATCATTGGGTCCAACCCCCCTGCCAAAGCAGGCTCCCTAGGACATATCACTGAGATAGGCGTCCAGGCGGGTCTTGAATATCTCCAGTGAAGGAGACACCACCACCTCTCTGGACAGCCTATTCAGGTCCCTTCCAACTTTTGTCTTTCTATGATTCTACAACACGTGGCACATTCTGCTGAGGAAAAGAGCTGGCTGTGGATACAGCTTTGACAGTGTCTTCTGAGATCCACTGCATGTGAGTTGGTACACAGCTGCAACAACAAGCTGGAATTGGCCCTCTGTAGATGTAAAAAATTTGCATCTGTAAGGAGTCAACCAGGTGCTTTTGAGACAGCAGTACTTTTTTTTTAAAACAAAACCAAAAACACCCGAAAAACTCAAAAGCCACAAAAGTAATGTGTATTCAGTTTTGGCACAAACGTGTTTGCTGCTATTAATTTGCTGATTAGTTCATGTATATGCAAAACTTACCTTTCTTATCCATTTTCTAAGTATAAATTCTTTGAGGTTTCTTTTGACATGTATAGGAGCCTGAATATACATTAAAAAAATTTCTTCTCTGTCGTTCTTTAAATAGTACATATTAGGCTACAATTCTTTAGCATATTGGAATTTTGAAAACTGAAAAACCTATGAATACCTTTTAAATTATTAACTTTTAATATGGTTCAAAGTCTCAACTTATTTGTTAATCAAAATACATCTTACTTGTAAGAGACTTAGTGGTTTAGAGATACTTTCACTTTGAACTGAAGGTGTTTTAGAAATTAGGCTGAAAAAACACAAGAAAACAAAGGACGGTACGAAACTGCAAATAAAATTAAAAACTATGACAGGTGTTTTTGCACGGCTTTTTTCAGCAACAATTACCCTTGTCTTTTTGCGCAGGATGAAATTTTCTACTATAACATAATTTTGAATACACATAAAAATGTATTGCTCCTCAGAACGCTCCTCTACTTGTGGTCAAATTATACCTTCATAAATGTAACTTTGACACTATTAGCAGACGTCCAAAAACTATAAAGCATCATTGAAATGATCTCACTCAAATAATCTACTCCAACAAAAGACCTACACCCATTATGTCTCTGGTTCACTGCAAAATGCATGTTTCAAGCTTGAAAATATTCACAAATACAGCAAAAAGGGTAAACACAGAGGGAGGAGACACACTAGTGATATACAGCCATAATAATAATGGCTCACCTGGGGATTTTGCTGAAGGATAAGCACTGGAGTAGTGGCCACCCCTCTTTACTGTACTCATATATTTGACACAAAGGAAAAAGACATTAAGGAAAGAAGTTATTAAAACAGCTCTGAACATGCATGAAAGGAAGACAGGTAAATAAAGATAAGTAAGGATACATGAGAGAAAATGGCAAGTAAATAGAAGGATAAATACCAGACACTTTGGATAAATTTTTCAAATTAACTAAACCAAAGGGGTGTCCAAGTAGAAAAAGTAAGAAAATGACAGCACTGATTTCTAAATTCTTCGCATAAAATTCACTGTTGATAGATATCCTGTGTAATCTCCTTGGAGTTGACAGGATTGCATGAAATGTAGATCAGTTGTGAAACTTGCCCTTCATGCTAGATTTTTCTTTGTTATTACTGCAATCCTTCTTTAAAGCTTTTCAGTTAAATAATCAACTTTTATAAACAGATGATAGATACTCCACTTTGAAAGAACTCAAAGACATAAAATTACTTTAATAAGCATCAATTAAGCAAAACAAATATTGATATGGAAATGAGACTATGGAACATGTTGCAGTTTTGAATACACGCACAGGAGCTTACATGCATCGTTACATTCA
>KL278807.1:13045-23595 GCA_000699545.1 Podiceps cristatus | reverse complement strand
GTCGTATAGTTACATATTCAATGGTTTGATTTCAGGGCTACTTCTCCAGGTCTGAGGGAAAAAAAAATCAATTCATATTTATTGTATTTAAAAATTAAATGCAGAGGTAAAAAAGGGGAAAACACAAGTTTCTCCCTTCTATTTATTTGCATAAAAGTTGGTTGGAATAGATGGCGTTTAGCCAAACTGCTGGCAAAAACAGGATGCGAACCCTTTTCTGAAATTACAGAAAGCATATGAAGAAAAAATAATTCTCTGTTAATGGGCAATAATATTCCAGAACAGCTCCTATAATTACTTCAAACAGCAAAATCCTGTATTTGCAACAATATTTGGCTTATGTAGGAGAAGCCTTTCAAATTAAAAACACTTAAGGATATTCCCTAGTTCAAAGAATGTGAATTTAACCACATAACCATCCTGTAGTTAACAGTCTTCAAGAAAATCAAGTGCCATGCTGAAAATATATCCCAAGTGTACAATTAGCACAAATTATTCCAATGTTCATAATCTGAAACATTTTGTGCCTGTTAATTAAAAAACAGAAACAACATTTCTTCTCAGGATTCAAAAATAATTGCAAATTTTATTATAGATTAGCAATAAATCTACACGACAAAAAGAAAAAAAAGTTTTTCCCTCAGGAAACAAAGCATAGCACTTGACAGAGCCAACAGTTTTTTCACGCCATTCAAGAAATCCTAACTTTCACCTATTTTGCATGTTCAGCTCTTTTCTAGTAGCAGTACCTGAGGCAGGTGATTTGCTCCGACGTGAAGGTCCTGGACTTTTGGACCCATAATGCCGCATACCAGATGATCGGGAATAAGAGGACTTCATAACACGGCATTCTACAAAGCAAGGGATCAGAGGTTTGACAACAGTTCAATGTACAGGCTTCCTCCAGACATTACTGTTGCTGTTTATTATCCAGAAAATGAACATCATTCTTTGTGTGTCCAAAGAAGGTTCACGAAGCTGGTGAAGGGTCTACAGCCCAAGTCCTGTGAGGAGTGGCGGAGGGAGCTGGGGGTGTTTAACCTGGAGAAAAGGAGGGTGAGGGGAAACCTTATCGCTCTCTACAACTGCCTGAAAGGAGGTTGTAGCGAGGTGAGCGTCAGTCTCTTCTCCCAAGTAACAGGGGATAGGACAAGAGGAAATGGCCTCAAATTGCACCAGGGGAGGTTTAGATTGGCTATTAGGAAACATTTCTTCACCAAAAGGATTGTCAGGCACTGGAACAGGCTGCCCAGGGAAGTGGTGTGGTCACCATCCCTGGAGGTATTTAAAAGACGTGTAGATGCGACACTTAGGGACATGGTTTAGTGGTGGACTTGGCAGTGATAGGTTAATGGTTGGACTCGATGACCTTAAAGGTCTCTTCCAACCTAAACAATCCTATGATTCTATGATCAGTACTTTATAAGCATGCTTATCCAACTGAATGAAACAAATTTAGAAGACCATGTCAGAACTTTAACCTACATACCATACATCGAAACTTTTTTGAGCCAGTCAAATGCTGTATGTAACATTTTGCATGTAATATTTCTTCATGTCTTTAAGCTGGACTATTACTATAATTCAAGTTTGTACCTACACACAGCTGAAAGAGTAAAAAAGTCAGCTGATGCCGAGGTTCTGATAATTCAGTATATCCTGTGTGCTGCAGTGGCAGCTTCATATAGGGCAACTGCACAGCAAGCTCAATTTACCTTCTTTTTCAAGAAACTGATGTTGTGACAAGTTTTTAAAGAGGTGAAAAATGTCTATTGCTTCCAGAAGTCTGAAACAATAGACTACTGCCATTTGCCATCAGCTCTATATTATTAAATAAAGGACAACCTAAATAGGAAGGAATCAATAGTCATACATGCATTGACATTTTGGAAACATTTTAATTTCTACAGTTAGCACCCACTGCAAATCACTCCCAGTTGAATCATATAAATTTCCCTCCAAATTTTGTCCTTGTTATTCATCACTATGATGTCAATGCCATCATTATAATGCCACATCACCATCAAAAATAATAACTAGAGCTGTGTGCCCTGCCTATCAAGTCATGTTCCACTCTGTACCTAACCTGCTTTTCTCCATTAAGACCTCCAGAGTTACTGGAAGAAGCAGGGACCACCGAAGCTGAAGAGACACAGGGAGAAAAAACCCTCCATCACTGGGTCCTTAGAAAGGAAATGGGCCAAATGATGCTGTGTATGGTGTAATGGGAAAAGCAAACTTATGGCCTTAAAATCTGCAAGTGAAATCATGATTTTGCCCAAACTGGGATTTGTAGTGTGAGTTCATACAACCATGCTCTTCCATTCCTGCATAGAAATAAAATTACATCTTAGCTGATCTAAAACTATGTTAAAAAAATACCCTCCTTATCACCTCCACACTAGCTCCATCAACATAATCAGGCAGTTCTGGAAAAGTAGCATGCTGGCAATAACAATAGAATGGGAGCCAGCTGAATACTCCATCCATCCAAGTGTATGGACCATTGTGGTTAGATATATAGCTATACCTCTTAATGTAACTGAAGATTTTGTAATTATATTATGACATTTGTAAAAATCAGAAAAACAGCAGGTGCTTTTGCTTTCAGTTATCTGAGAGCAAGGCAACCACCCACACCCCCCTTATTCACAAGCTGAAGCTCTCCTTAAATAATCTGATGATTCTTGCCAGGGCAAGTTTTCTTTACCACAGATTCATTTTTTCATAAAAGAAAATCAGGGCGATTCTACAGCTGAACCAATATAGACAGAAAAAAAAAAAAAAAACACAAAAAACCCCCCACCATATATATGATTTGATATTCCAAGCCAAGTCTAAAGCACCCTGGTAGAGGAGAGAGCTTTTTCCTTGAACTTAGGTGATAAATTTTCTCTTTACAGAAAAACAACTTTTGTAAACAAGTTAAATTCATGATCTGTCAATGGCAGACAGCATGGACACAAATTTCCCATTGGTCTCACCTCCTTCCCCACCCAACATCCCCTACAACCTCACAATATAAACAGGCTCAACACCTGGTCTATAGCAGACAAGACCGGAACGTGTGAATTGTCTAGCAGGACAATTCAAGACCTGAAAAGAGGATGGTTGCATGTGTGATTTTTCAAAAATCTCATGAAGACAGCAATATGGAGATCATCTTATAGTCCACAGATGTCAAAGCAGAACATTTTTAACAGATTTCAGATCCATTAGATCCATGACTGAACCTTTTAAAATTCAATGCTGTTTTCCATGTAACTAGGGACAGGGTCTGTTTTCCGAGAAAATAGATCAGATTTGTTAGTGCGTTTTATCAGACTTACAGAATCCTGACGATGGTTTGAAAAAACATTTTAATCCATAGGAAAAGATATTTCAACATACATTTTCCTAAATCACATAGCTCTCGAGGATTGAATGGAGCGTGGGGGTTGTTGAGCAGAGGAGAGTTCTCAATGAAGTGGACTATTTCAGTGGGTTTAATATGTACAGTCTTACCGCTGTGATCCAACACGAAGTCATCCTGAGCATACCGGTATTTCTCAGGCCCACACGCAATGAAGACATCATCATCTCCAAAGAAGTCCTGCAAGCATGTCACCTTGACAGAAAAATATACAAAGCAAAATAAACAAATGCAGTACTTTCAAATGCTAAATCTTCAGTTAGTTAGCAACAATTAATGTTTGTGTTTTCCTTTTCACAGCAATACCATAATGTTCTTTCCTAATGACAGAAACACTCCAGTTCTCCAGTACTTCAGCTCTGCCAGTAGTACAGGAAACCTCAGGGTCATGAATGTAAAATATGACTGCCCCTCACCTCCAAAACCACCTTCTCTTACACTGAACACTTGTATTTTTGCCTATAACTACACATGCATGATAATGACTTTGACAAAACCAGCTATAAACACTACTCAAATAGCAAAGCTGCTTTTAGTCTTACATTCATTGCTTACAGGAAAATGTTTTGAGATAAAATGATTGCACCTACAAATTTATTTTTTATGCTCTCAGGCATTTAATTTCCATGTTTTAATGTCCTGATTAAAAAAAAAAAAAAAAATCCCCCTTTTCTTAAAAGGTATTCCCTATTCAAGAAAAAAAGAAATTGAGTCTCTTCCATGCCCTTTGCAGCTCTACATATTCTTAATTGTCCCACTAATGACATTAGAATGCATTTCAAGAAGGATGGGGATATCAGAAAGAAAAATGTTTAAGACATTCTTTAAAAACACAAAACTGAAGACCTTGGAAAAATCTCACTCCTTGAAAGCCAAGAAAAGTCACCTTGTGAACGAGCAAGCATCTGCTTTAAAAACTATTTTTAAAAAAGCCAAAACTGGCACAATAGGAAATCCTATCGAACTCCCTCTAAATCCCATGGAAGAGGCGGGGGGAAGCAGGTATTTTTTAAATGTATAAATGGATCAAAATTTTACTGTATAATTGTTTCATTATGCTTTTTAACATTGCACACACAAATGAGATCTGGGAATAAAAGCTATGTGGAAGCTAAGAGAGTTAGAACCATTTGGTAAAACCATGTAATTAAAGAGGTAAAACAAAAAACTGCTTTTAAGGAAACTGACTTTTTTCTTTCCCAGATACCTGTCAGCACTATTTGCACATTTTACCCACTGTGACAATAGTAAACATTGGCAGATCTACAGGAAGGGGTTTCTACTGCCTGCAGTATTCTGAGAAACACTCGGGATATCAATGGGCCTCAGCTCTCTGCAAGAACCCCCGCACCGGGGGGTCACTACCAGCCCAGCTGTCATGGCAGCTAACCCAGAAAAAACTGCCCGTGCCCTGGCAGCCAGATCCTCTCTGCAGTGCCACGTGCACTACCCAGCGGTCCTGTCACTCTGTTACGCAGCCAAAGGACTCCAGCCATCACCAAAATCCTTTGATTTTTATCTTACCATTGCAATGACAATCTGCTCTCACCAACGAGAGATATTTTCAGCTGTACTGGAAACCGCTGCTTCTAGTTAACCGAAGAGGCAGTAATAACTAGATTCAAAAGGCCGTACAAATTTTAGAGAAGTTTTGATGATATGGGATTTGTCCCTCTCTACTTAACAACTCTCTCTACTAATAAGAGGAGGCAGGGGCAGAGATGCTCTGTGAAGCACAAGTTCACACCCAAAGCCCCCAAAACTGGGTGCCACTTCCACAAGCTCTGCGTACCCATCCCTGCTCTACTCATGCCCCCAAAGCCCTTGCAGTGCTGTTTTGAGCAGGTTAGAGTTAAATGCTGTGGTTTAGCAGAGCCTAAAATTAATCTTTCTGTTTGGATTCAAAGCCTCCCCCTTTATCCCTTAACCCATCCAGGCTAACATCTGAGCTGAGAGTAAGTGAGGAGAGGATGACAGGTCTCATGTCAGACCCCAGGAATACACCGGGACGTAACTGTGTGCAGCACCATCCTTTTGTTGTTCACAGAGCAATTCTACAAAGGAAGGGTCAGGTCTGTGCACAAAAGATGACAGGACTACCCTTAGAAATGCACCTTAACATCTTTTGTAAACGGCCATCGCAGAGGGTAGTAAAGGACATTAAGAAAGATATTAATTTCCATAGGTGCTTTCCCACATGTTCATGTATATATATACAGTTTCCCCCAGCAACAACGCACGGGCGTAACTGGCAACATGAGTACCAGCGATCAGATAAACTGCTGGGGATGGAGCAACAGCACCTGCATCTTGGAGCTCAGGCTAACGCCAGCCTCTCAGAGTACCTGACCCGTCAGTCACAGACCGAGACAGACTTCAGCTTACTGTAAAAGATACTAAATACACTTATAACTGGAAGCCAGATAAATGCAGGTATGAGAAAGATGTACATAGATGCTCACTATATTCCAGCAGTGCATACTGGAAGTCCTCCTTCTCCCTGCAAATAGTCTGGACTGGTTATGTATAAAATATACAAGAAAAAAAGTACTGAAAAAGTGTATTCAACAAGGAATAAAGACGTGCTAGAACCTACCAATCCCAAATAACCATATTATGGGGTGAGTATTTTTAAAACCAAATTCATGGAAATCATCTGTTTTCCTAGAAGTACAGTGTAATGGTTATTTTTCTAGGCCTTTATCATAATAAGGTCAAAGGAGCAGCTCCCAAGGTGCAAATGGATGCCAAAATAAATGGTCTTAATTTCCTACAGAATTAAAATTAATGTATATGCTGCAATTAACGATAACAGTGCTCAGTGTGCAAAAACAATTGAAGAAAAGCTGAAAAGAATAAATAGTTTGCATGGGATTTTGAATGCTGCAGGTCCACTGTGGTCTAACTTGCAAATCACACAATTCCACTCTGAAGAATATCTATATTCAGATTATATAGAAATTTTTATAGCTCTGAGCAGGATTCAATCAATTTAGAAATTTAAAACCGAAAAACTTTTGAACATCTACCTATCATTTTTTTAGAGATTCATTAGCAGTGGAACTTGTGCATATGAATAGCATGTCAGTCATTCCAGTAAATTAGGGATCAAAATTTATTTTGTTAAACTAGCGTATGACTAATGCAGCTTCTCTCTCCACTAAGGGTCTATACTGTTTACTCATTCTTTGTTTTGCTGCACTAAAATAACTGTTCAGGCTTTCAAAATATTTCCTAAAATGCCTTTCAAAGGGAGATGACATTAGTAAAGCTGCACATAAGTGTACCATAGGAAAAATAGTCAAATATGCAGTCATTCATTCAAGTAACAACTCTCTTGTTATTCCTGATGCTGAGCTTCTATGTATGAAGCTGAAAACCTGAAAAACTTTAGTCACCTTGAAGAGGTTAAGCACCAAAATGAGATCTGATTTTCAGTAGTGCTGAGATTTTTTTTTTTAAATTACAGTCATTAGATCATTTTTGAGATTCAGATCTGGCCACTTCCTAGTTTACATCCACAAAAACTCTATACAAGTACTCAGAATACATGTTTTCCATCAGTGGCCTTGCAGTATAGCTCAATCAGATCCTCTCTCTCCTGCCTATGGTTTTAATTACCACATATAATGCTCTTTTAAAAGAACAAGATGAATGAGATTTATTTGTCCAAAGAAAAAAAAAAAACAAAACCACACCTCTATTTTAAATTGGTTTTGTGGGTTTGTTTTTTGGTTTGGGGTTTGGTTTTTGTTTTAATGTAAGGCATATACAGAGCTGCACAAGGAAGTTTTTTAGGGTTTTTCGTTACAGCCAACACTACACAAAGGTTTACACACCAAAGGAGTTTCATGCTTCCTTGAAATCTTTGATTTTTCTTCCCCCCACATATATAAATATATTTTGAAAAATTGCTTTAGGAATGTTTTAGAAAAATGTTATCTTGTTAACGCTGGATGTTTTAATTAACATGTTTTAAATGTGTTAAACACTATTTATTTCTAAATATAAACCCATATTTATTTCTAAATTCAACACCCTTTCCTAGCCCAAAATTGCCTATGTTCTGCTGGTAACTCCACTGCCTTCCCATTATTTATATCAAAATGTGACTTACTGGTGCTCTTCTGACAACTCAGACTGCTGTCAGGTTATCTTGTTGCGCTGCTTCTGTTTAAAATGTCACTATACACAGCAGAGTGCTGTATATTTGGATAGGACTGGATTAGTCTTGTACTCAGTCCTTTAAAAAGAATTCTAATGGCTCAGAATTACCAGCAGGACTACAAGGGAATAGAGAAAAGCAAAAGTGTTGTGCAAGAAGCCTCAGAATAAAATATAACTGGAAGTTAACATTAAATTTTCTTTTTTAGTATGGCCCCCCCAGCATTATTGTGTGTCTGCTTCAACAGAATCAGTTCACTTGCATTCTCACCCACCATAGCTTTCTGAGGCGACGCGCAAATGTCTCTGGGTATCGCTGCTTCCCGATGGGCTCAGAAAAGCTGTGCTCACCATTAAAGATCAGCGCACAGCATCACTCAAGAGACAGCACCACGAGAATTAAATTATAACTGGCTTCAATTGCAAGAAACCCAAATAAGTACACAAGAGGCTCAAAGATCCAGTGATTCAAAACTTGAAGTGCTTGATACAAAAAAGCAGTCTTTCCTCATAAACTTACACCCCCCACCCCCCCACCCCACCCCAGTTGAGGAAATCTTGGGACATTGAATGAAGTTTTTTGAAAATCACCCAAAACTTTCTAACAGAGGTATTTATTACTAGATATGCATTATGTTACAGAAGCAGCATGACTCCCAGTAATTTGCAACACCATTAATGGTAAATGCACTTCATAAACTGCACAGCTGAAAGCAGAAAAATGTCTTTTATAAGCAGAAAAAACAGCACAACTCACAGGAATGTGCAAAAAATGCAAGTCAAAATGTGAAAACGGGGTGTTGGAAGGGAAGGGAGCAAAACATATCTATTCAAAAAATCAGTTTCCTGTTCCCCTGCTATCTACTAGTGCAGTGTTTTAATGTCACATACACCCATCATATTTATCTTTTAAAACAGGTTTATATTTCTGACAAATATTTATAACCAAAGCAGTTTGCTCTTACCAAATAAATACTTCTTCGGTCAGATCAAGCTACTGGACTAGAATATACAAATTGTGTTCCATAAAGAAATCTCTTTCCCATTACTGTCACACAAGCCTAGAGATGTAATTTACACCAAACCCCTACTCCCACCGCTGATTCTAACAAGCAGAAGATACATTCCCACCAGAAGAAACATGAATTATGAGCAATCTTTTATAGACAGAATTCATCAGGTATTTGATAGTTGTCCTTTATAATGAAGTTACAATTAGAAAAAATGAATTATATAAATGAACCTTTACCCACAAGATATTTGTCCTCCAAAGGAAAAAAAAATACTAACAAATTTGGAAAGACTAACAACATGGAGGCTTAATAAACACCTGAAAAATTACTAAAGATTTCAATTCCTCTCAAATCTCTAGCACTAAAGAGACTTCTTTAACCATATCTTGATAGTGTCCAGCCAGGAGCTCACTGGATAAATTGTATTTATTCCAGCTCTACAAATATGCTTCATTCTAAATGTGGAATGAAGAGCTGTAAAGACAAATGGCTTGGCTCAATTTAGTATGGCTGATTCAATTTAAGTAAGCAGCAACAGCACTGCACGGTCTGAAGAGCCACACCCTGCGCCTGGGGAAAGCTGCTCTGGACCACAAACGCTCTACATCAGCGAAAAGGGAACACAAACATCAAATCTGGAAAAGATATGCAACGTTATTCGTATTTGTTTTAACAATGGAAGAAAAATTTACACCTACTGACTTCAAGAAAACAGGGTATGGCATAGATGTGTAAATACAAAAGGAAAACTGGCATGCACAGTTCGAGCTGGATTTGTGTGTTTTCAGCTCAGCAGCAGTGACAGGCATTTGAGGCTGAAATTCTTAAAGAAATGCAGTAGGTTTTTTCCACAAATTGCTGGGGGAAAAAAAAGCAAATAATTTGTTACATGTCAGCATGACAAATCTAGATACAACCCCCCTGCTACTGCCTTCGGTGTGAGGGGTCTCCACATTTCTCCTGGAAAATGCTGCTCCTCTTTGCCTGGGACAGATTACAGCTGTGCCATCCTGACAGGTTTGCCCTTTGCCCCTTGCATTAACCTTGTCGCGGTTTAACCCCAGTCAGCAGCTAAGCACCACGCAGCTGCTCAACTCACTCCCTGCTCGTGAGGTGGGGGAGAGAATCAGAAGGGTAAAAGTGAAAAAACGTGGGGGTTGAGATAAAGACATTTTAATAGGTAAAGCAAAAGCTGTATGCACAAGCAAAGCAAAACAAGGAATTCATTTAGTCCTTCCCATGGGCAGGCAGGTCTGCAGCCATCACACATGGTGGTTACTTGGGAAGACAAATGTCATCACTTCGAATGTCCCCTCTTTCCTCCTCCTTTCCCCAGCTTCACATGCTGAGCTGACGCCACATGGCAAGGGATATCCCTTTGGTCAGTCGGGGTCAGCTGTCCCGGCTGTGCCCCCTCCCGACCCTTTGTGCCCCCCGGCCTCCTCGCTGCTGGGGTGGGGTGAGACACAGAAAAGGCCTTGACTCACTATGTAAGCGCTGCTCAGCAGTAATGAGAACAGCCCTATATTATCTAGGCTGTTTTCAGCACAAACCAAAACACAGCCTCATACCAGCTTCTATGAAGAACATTAACTCTATCCCAGCCAAAATCAGCACAAACCTTTATTTCCAAACAAGTAAAAGTCCATTTTGCCAGTCAGGTCATACTGGTAATGACCATTTTTGTTCCCCCTTTTCAAATAAGGTTAGTGCGGCCACTTCCTCTTCACAGCCATACAAACAGTCTGATTAAAAATCTTGCAGTGTTTTGAAGTATTCTGGCCATAACTGTCAGCCTTACAGTTCAAGGGTTTATGCACATCCTAAAGTGCAAAACGCAAAGAAAATACTCTTGCAGAAATAGGTCAGTTGTCTCTTTTCTATTTCAGTTCCGTCACCAACAGGGACAGACTTAACTTTCAAAAGGAGAAGTTTCCTCTGGGCAGCCTCAGGAACTCAAA
>KL278807.1:0-13031 GCA_000699545.1 Podiceps cristatus | reverse complement strand
CTTTCCTACTGAGTACGGTGATTTCAACATAGATTTTCTTACCTTGGAACTTCCCCTCGGTCTCTGTGCTTTCAGAGAAAAACTTGACCAAGGGAAAAGGGATGTATGTGTTTAACCAATATTCTTAACTACTTACTAAGCCATCAATATCCTTCGTGACTGAGACCAAGACCGGCACAAAAAAGGTTCAGTACCAGCTTAAGGCAGCTATTCGACCAGTTATACTGAGTCATATTTCCTGACATGTCTTCAGTAAACAGTGAGCGAATAGCCAGATGGGTAGCTAGAATACATCCAGGAAGGAGACATATGAAGTCATAAACCAATGAGCCCTTGACGCCCTTTAGAATAAATACTGTATTTGACAGTATTCTTTTTTTTAAGTAACAACCTATTCATTTGCCAGAAATTGCAAAATGGCAAAGGCAACTACGCTAATAGATTTAGAAGCAGGTAAAAAAGAAACTGTTCAAGCAAGTATGGAAGCCCACATTGTACACAAGAACAGCAGCAAAAAACCCTGCTACATCAGTGTCGTAGTAAACTTGGAAAATCAAGTCGAGTGATTTTTTCTCTGAGGTTGAGCTAGGACTGCAAGAACTGTTCCTCACCAGCTTCTGTTCTCTGTGACAGCTCTACTACAGTGTGTCTCTGAGAATTCCAAAATTAAAGAAAATTACACAGCACAAAAAGAAAGGTAAGCAAGCTACTAACCTCTGAGGCAATGCTTCAAAGAGCTCAAATGCTATTAAGACTGGGCACATCTGCTTGAAATACCTATAGGGTAGGCTGGGGAGTCCTAAAGCTTGAGGTCATAGAACCATGAGCTTGATAAACTCTAGGCACCTTTCCAAATGGTGGTAGCTACAAGGGCTATGTAACTCATGACAGTAACTTCCCCAACAGACAACTTCATTAGCAAACCAGGACAAAAAAGTCCCCGTTGTTGTCTAAAAATAATTGGAGTTAGGTTAAATACCTCCTAATTTCTGAGTCTCAAATGCACAATTATTTTGTCTTTGACTGAAACGTGAAATATAGTAACAGAGATCAGATTATGCAGAAAGAGTGCAAAAGTACCGACTGCGTTACAAAATCAAAAAATTCATTACCTGATCTTCCGTTGTATGAATGTGCTTCTATCTTGAACAGCAAATTTATTTCAGATTTTAAAGACTCTGATTTTCCTTTACAGTAATCTGTATTTCTTGACAAAATAAACTTTTTAAAAGTGAGGTTTTTTCATTTGTTTGCTTGCAATTTACTCAGAGGCTCTAAGACCTTCCTAACAGTCTCAGTTAACCTGTTTGTGAAAACGTGTTGATAGTCCTTTTTCTGTATAGCTAATTCAAGCAGTGTCACCTGTTTTTCGGTTCCACTCTATGAAGTCCCTTTTTAACCCCTACAGTTGGTTAAGCTTTAGGCTGGAGAGCAGATCTGCTGCAGTCAATGGGATTACTCACATTCATCAAGCTATGCACAACCAGGGCTTGTGAGAGGCCTGAGGGCCTCCCCAGCTCTGCTGGACACTGCTATAAAACTAGATAAGAAATCTGATTTCTAGGTCAGAACTTCCACAAGACATTGTCTGATTTACTGTTTGAGGTTTGGCACCTGGCACTCTCTTGTCTTTTCCTTCAAGTTTATTAAATACAGTAAACAATGAGAGAAAAATTAAGTTGTGTTTTTTTTTTTTTTTTTTAAAAAAAAAAAAAAAAAATGGAAATGTTGAATCTGCCTGCCTTGGATAAAAGCAGCTTCTTAACCTATTTAGGAAAACAGAAAAGAGGAGAGAAAAAAAAAAAAGACTATTGAAATGAAGACCATAATGAGAACAATTCTTCTAGGCCAGCTTTCTAAATGACTATTTAATCAATGGCTGTGTCATATTATTACAGCCATCATTAGAAAATGGACCTCCTTTCACTGATACTCCGTGATGAGGGACAGCAGTGAAAAAGGAGGAGACAAACACTTCTGTCCCACAGGGAATCTAAAGAGTAAGAAAAAAACCAGAAATGTTAAATCTTTGCCTGCTGCCTTATAAACAGAAAAAGTCTGGCAGTAAGCCCGGGAAACGCCTAATACAGTATGACAATGCAGAAAGACTGCATAAACAGATGGGTCAGGTCACCGCAACTCCTACAGCCACACGGCTATTGGGAAGAGATGACAGAACAGAGCACATATCACATTTTAGTTTTATTCCAATTCTAAACAGATTTTTGCATATATTTTTTAACATCTCCAAGTTCAGTTCAGAAAATGAACAGACGTGGGACTGGAAGATCGCATTTGGGTGTGATTCAAATAGATCATCCTCACTGCAATCGAAATGACAGTAAGAAAAATAAGCTGTAGAAATATGCACAAGTTAATATGAATTCCTACACGTATCCATTTCTTAAGGCCTTCCAGTACTGTAGGACTTTCTGGCAAGGTCTATTCACCAGTTTTCCACAGGGCAAAACTGATCGCTTTGTACAAAATTATATTTCAAGTATTGCACTGATAATGTGCAGCTATTTAGATATCACATAAATTACACTCAAAAAGGACTAAAACTCTGGAAATTTTGAGTAATTCTGAATCATACTGTACAACTCAGCTATCTATCTCTGTAACACAAAGCAGCCCAGAACAACACTTCCCACAGTATTATCCACTACTTGAACAAAAGCAAATAATTTCATTAAACAGGGAAATTTAACATTATGCTTCTCAATTTCACAAGTTACGGAAAGAAACAAAAGCCTTACTAAACATGGAATAAGTGGAAATTGGTAACAGAATTAACAAACGCAGCTCATGACATGACCATAATCCAGTTTGTCTGAAGAGAAAAAAACAACGGTATTTTCAGTTACAAGACAAGGATTATTTTTTTCCCCATAGCTGCATTAATCGCAGCAGCTCGAAAATCAGCATAACAGATTCTTTCCTTAAGCAGTATAACTGGGAAGCCTAATACAGAACCAAAAATAGCACCTGATTTCACACAACTAACCTTCCATCTTACCACTAAGTAGCTCGTCTAAAAATAAAAGCTACTTGTATTATGAAAGAACGTTAAAAGAAAAAGTGTACATATAAGAAGAGATAGCTGGCTCATCCAATTCAGTAAAATATTATGGTTTTAATGACACCTTGTTCCACAACACAAATGCAGTTAAAATATAATTTATACCCCCTTTTTTTTCCCCCCACAAAATTACCTCTTTTGCACTGATATAGAAATCAGTGCTCTTAGCTAATCACCTTACTTGAAAAATATGGCATTTACATACTGTGGAGAAGTTTAAAAAGTGAAATCATATGGCCAAATACTCAACGTACTTTAATTTCTCTGATTCCTTAGATCAGAGGAATTGCTGTGGCATGCAGCTATAATCTACTGCAACCCAAGGTTTCCACTGTTTATGGGCAGACACTATTTCCTGGACAGTTTACAGAAGTAGCAGTTCTGTAAATGAGGACTATTTTTCCATAGACAAATAAGAAATTCAAACCTAGTGTTTATGGCCAGTGCAGAAAAAATAAAAGAAAAGGTAGAAATCTGGAAAGGTCCCTTGATGAAGGTAGAAATAAATTTTCATAAATCTTTAAGCTGTAAATGGAAGATTTACTTTGGCGAGTTAGGCAGAGGATTTAGGTGACAGTACTTTTTTTGAATTAA
The DNA here is from genome assembly GCA_000699545.1 of Podiceps cristatus. Taxonomy (NCBI): domain Eukaryota; kingdom Metazoa; phylum Chordata; class Aves; order Podicipediformes; family Podicipedidae; genus Podiceps; species Podiceps cristatus. The sequence goes on along the minus strand of KL278807.1, from coordinate 9,355 downwards.
AGGCTGACTCAGTCTGTTGGGGATTTTTTAGGTGAAAGGTGAGTAAATTGGAAGGAGAAAAAGATGTACAGAGGGTCATAATTCAGCAATAAACTACTAAATATTAAAAAAACCCTAAAGTAGTCTGCATGGCTCTTTCTGCTGGTAACATCTTGTTTTGCGGACCTCTGTATCAATTACATGATAGGTGCTTTTGAATTGAGAAAGATCATCCTGGCTTGAATTAATTAGTTCAGAATTCATTAATGGTATCTGAAAATAAATCTTGAGAGAGCCTGAACAATACATCAAAGATCATTACTGAAGATCCATTTCCAAACCACTGGTTTTTTGTTTGTTTGTTTTTAGTTTAAAAATACATTTCAGGCCTCCTTGTGTACGATACTGAATAATGAAGTGTAAAACAGAGCAAGCACAATCTTCAAATCATAACATCAACCACAGTGAAACTCAACACTGAAGGCCAGTCACATATTAGCCCTGCTACCCTCAGAAAACAATGCTGACACTTTAAAAGTATTTTTCATTTTCTTCCACTTATATTTGGCAATACTTGAATCATTACTTTCTTCCAAACTCCTACAACTCATTGAAAAGCAGACACAAAACACATTTATTCTTGTAATAACCTCTTCTGACTTTAGAACTACATAAATGTGATTTTAGAATTACATCAAATTAATTTACATAATGGAAGGCCCAATGCAAAATCTTGTATAATTTGTATAATCTTGAGATTTTGGCTGACCAAATCTTTTCAGGGGTTTGGCTTAGTCCATCTTTTCCAAAATTTTATTCACGATAACTGCTGCTAACCTGACAGTCTCCCAAGTTTGTGGGTTTGCTATAATAAAGTCAGAGGTCACTAAATACATTATTCCAGATTCCCTCCTCCTCTTCCTAAAACACAAAGCAATGTCCTCACCAAGACTAAACAGACAGAAGACCATAGTATAAAGAGCCGAAAAGTATATTTACGATTAATTTTTAATTTATTCTGTAATAAGATAAAAATAATACTGAGGTTGGAGATGATAGTATCTGCGTACAATTTCTGAAGTCGACTCTGTTAATATGGACGCCATCTCGTGTAAACAAATCCAGGGTAGCTTTAAACTAGCCGTATTCAATATTAACGGTAGCAATGATCCCGCATGAAACTTTGCAAAAGGCAGTCTGGCATCCTGGGTACCAATACCAGCAGCTGAGCCTGGGTTGCTGCCAGTTCACTGCTGCTTGTGTCAGAGCCAACTTAGAGTCACGCTGCAATTGCATCTATTCACCGTCAAGTGATCCTTCTGGAACTGCAATGTATTATAAACTCACCCTTGGTCCCCGCAGAAGGGAGGTTTGTAGCACAGACAGCTCCGTGGCCTGCATGCGGGTATGCAGCCGCACAGAAATGCACATGGTACGCTAGAGTCTGCTTGCAATATAATAGAATAAAAGGAGTATCGGAAGTCTCTTAATATCACAAACATTCCTTGCAACTAGCAGCAGCACCAGTTAGTAGCACGTCAGGAGCAGATACTTTCTGCTCAGAAAAGGAATTACACGGGCTTTGAAGCAAACACTGCAGCAGGTTGTCATTGTCACACACTGCTGCTGATCATACATACAACAACATGGCACCAGCCCCATTCCTCCAGTTTTCTGCAGTCAGGCCAAGACTTTTTGTGTTCCATCTCCAAAAAGCATACAATGTCTGGAGAAGCATCCTAATTTAAGAAACACATAGTAAAATTCGTCTTTTTTCTTTCTACTAACTTCCATTACGTGTATGGCTTAATGCATCATTAGTTGTCTGATCCTGAACAAGCATTAAAAAAAAAAAAAGAAATAATTTGACTGATATTTTGTAGGTACCTTGCATCAGAAAAAAAAAGAAACACCTGAATTTTTGTCATTTTCTTCCTCCCCAGACCACAAGAATCCCTTACTCTCCAAGACCAGAAAATGCTTCCTCAGGCAAGATTTCTGACATTGCCTTCAAATGCTGAAATATCATCACAGTCTTGAGATAGTATAGATCGTAAAAGGGTAGAGCAGGCTCTTAAAAGAAAAATGCATCAGGTTACCATCACTGAATGTCACATATCAGTTATACTAACAGATTCACTTTACACCTCCTGCTCTTGCAGTTCCTCCCCCATTGAGAGAATTTCTGTCCACACTGGAGCCCTGGTTAGAATTTCAACCACTCCTACACTTGTTTACAGCAGTATTAGCCTTAATCCATTTAGTCACTCTTGCTAAAGCAAGGGTATAGTTCTGGCGACTGCTCCTTTGTTATATTGGTGTCCTTATTTCTACTCTGAAGGTCTAAGGCTTTTGCAGATACTCCCCAGTGCTTACAGAGCTTCCTAAGCAGCTTCTGGGAACATATGTTGTTTTTACTAGCTCTGGGTAGAGTTTCACTATGTGTGCCAAGTAGACCTCCACAAGGCCCTGTCAGTGATCAACTGATTTAGCGTTCAAAATTAGAACCCAAGACCAGCTACTTTTGGCAGATTCACTGCAAGAGTCTTAATTCTTATCTGCATTCAGCATATCCAATCACAGTTACTTGTTTTTTCTTACCCTGACATTTTCTCTACTGGTACATTAAAATGGACTGGCAGTACAGTGCACCCTGTACAGTGCATTAAAATGGGCTGGCAGATACCCATCTGACTTGCAAAGCATTCCTCAAACAAGAAGCTCTCTTAAGAAGCTGCCTTAAAGAAAACGCCTGGAGTTATGATTTGTATTGATACAAACCGCCTGTTCAACATTAACAAGAGTCTTTTTTAATTCAGTTGCAAGTGGAAAGTCTCAGGGACAATAGGCAACATGGCTCATTTATTCTCAAAATAAGAGTATAATGCTAAAAGGTTTTCTAGTAGGTGTATACTGGATCAGTGGGATATTTCTCCTTCCCCCCTCCCCTTTTTCTAAGCCTCCCCAGAAATATTTCTAGTAGAAATGTAGATCCCTGAGAAGGGAATTTAAAATTAGCACCTATTACTTTACTATTCCTAATTAGCTTTTACAAGCCATCTGTTTTCTATGAACACCATGTTGAAACTGCTGCTTAGAATACTGTATGGAAAAGTTAACTGCAACTCCAGGAATCCAGGGTTCACAATGCATCTTTTAAGTATTCCATAGACGTTTCCCCAACAGGCTTTTCTTTTGTTGAAAGGGGACTGTAGCAATATTTTTTGTTCTAAACCTCTTTGCTTACTCTTCTAAAAAAATTCTTTGAAATTGTTATACAAATATTTACATTCAATACATGGCAGTTACATAATGGTGTCTTTAAATGAGTGAGAACTGTTAATAAACTCAGGAACTCGGTCATCCTGAAATCTGTTTAAATGCAAGGACTGAATGTAGCTTTCTGCAGAGCTGTATTAAAGTCTAGAACTGATTTTTATGATCCATTTATTGCATTTAAGACCCTTGTCAAACAAAACATGACAGCTCAGAGCCTGCAAGTGAGCAGTGAAAGTTCTTAGTCCTCCTGGGATGACTCTTTCCTCTGATTTGGTTGACTTATTTGTAATACTTAGGATAACTCTATAAAAAAGTAGGCTTAAAAAAATAAAAACAACACTTCAAAAATTCACAGCAGAAGTGCAATCTCCCCCTACACACAGTTTCTCTTAATATGCTTCATGTTTAATTAAGTACTGTCACCCCAAATATAAATTCACACACAGACTCCAGAAATGTTCCAGTATTGCCCTGCACATCAGCAAGTTACTACTGTGAGAAGCATACGCAGGGAAGAAACAAGCGGTGAGAGACTCGGCAAGAACAGAAAAGCAGCAAAATTTAAGAATATAACAGTTCTGAAAATAACACTATTTAAAACAGGTGCATGTTTCATCTCCCTCTAAGCTTATATGTGACACGTGAAGAGCAAAACTTTAAAACTTTTATGGCTTTTTAGCAAGTATAGAAGTTGGAAAAGTAAATCGTATTAATTTTACTGTCTCATAGGCTATATGCAAATTTATCTACCCTCAGTCTCTAACTGTGCCACCCCCTTGGCCACGCACTGTAGAAGTTATTCCTGTCATTTGCCAACTCAGAGATTTCACGGTAAATATTGACCTTTTCTGTCAAAATTTGCAAATTTCACAGGCATTTTTGCTTTTAAAACAAAGCCTTTTAAAATAAAGGCTTTTCGGTGAAGTAGAGTGAAGTAAAAGCCATGCTTACTGTGTGTCATTGTAAACTCCTTATATGCAAGGCAAATTAATGCAGCAATCCTCTACATGGATTGTCTGCCAATATGAAGTGGCAGATGCTGCATCAGCGCTTTCTAAAACTGTCAGGTGATGTTCTTTTAAAGAAACACTGCAAAAGTGCATTTACTTCATGATGGCTCCTCCGATCCCCACTTCACAATTCCTGGGACACACAATTACTCATTCTTTACTAACATTACGCTTGTGACAAATTCAGCCAAAGGAAAGTAAAACTTCTACCCGTTACATCGAGTTCAATTAAAAAAATAATCTTCATTTGACAGAATTCCCTTCTTGAGGGAATAAAGAGATTATACTTACCCAATCTGAGTGTTTTGAAGCTTCAGTATTTCATCAATTAAAAACCAAGAACTTTCTTCATCAAATTGCAAGATTACATATTCTTTCAATAGTGTTCTAAACAACTTATTACATTCACAGCCAAAATTTCAGTTGTTTTGTCTGATTTTCCATTAAAATATTTTATAAATACTCAATACTTTATTATAACAACACCACCACCACTCCCCCAGAACTCAAACAAACAAAACCAACCACCCACCACCCCATCATCCTCAAACCACCAGGTTACCATGCCCGTTTTTCACTAAAATCTATTCCACACTGGAAGAAAGATTGCAAGAGAAGGAGGAGATGAAGCAAGTGAAAATGCAGTCCAGTCATTTTGCTATTACTGATAAAAAGCCCATACTATCACTCCAAACACCACTACACTCCTTATAATATAGAGATTCAGCATTTATGATTACATTGATGCAATTTTAGAATCACTGAAATGTTACATCTGTCTTTCAGTAGAAACTGTATTATCACCAGGAACCAAAGAACATTCCTTAAGTAAAGCATTTAGACCAAATACACAAAGAAGTATTAAAAGCTGCGGACACTGTCAATCCTTTTAGGTTAGAAAGATGGCAGAGAACGAGTGTGTAAGCAGGTAAAGCGGGTAAGTTTATCCCTCGACTTTGTACAATTAATACTTTGCCCAAAGTTGCATTCATTTAGATACCTTCTCTAGCGCACGCTAACATTACTGATATCAAGAAAAAAAAAAAACAAACCCAAACAACAAAAACCCCACAAAACACAAAACCAAAAAACCCCAACAACCCAACAAAAACAAACATACAACAAAAAACCAACAAGGACAACAAAAAGCTCACCATATTTAGACTGAAATCACTTGAGGGATTTCCAAGGCCCTTTTAATACAACACAACGGTAGAAGCAAAACAAATATAAATAAAATCCCATCAGAGAGGTGATGAAGAAGGGTGAATAATGAATTAGAGGAAGGTAGACATTAATTTTATGCTGAAGTAGTGATGCAGAACAAGTAATTTGCAACCAGCAATTTTATAATCACAGTTTACAAATGAATAGCTTGTCAAGTGCTACATACTTTGAGCATACCTATGCACTAGTGAAAACATGCAGGTATTTTGGAAAATTAGTTTCTCAGAACTCAGATTTTGATCTGAGAATTTAATTCATAAACCTGTTGGAAATGTGTTCATGAGTTTGGAGATTTTAAGTAAAACCTAATATATCAAATTCTAAGAACTGTAAACCAGATTTAACCATCAAAGAACCTAGTCTAGTGCAATATTAAAAGTGAACAAATTGTTTAAACTATACTTTCTATTAAAAAAAAAAAAAAAGATTAGACTTTTTTTGAGGATACAAATTCAAAAGACCTATCAGTAGCTTTTTTTGTTACTGATAAAAGTCACTTTTCTTAATAAAACCTGGTAATACACTATTAGAATAAGTTTCCTTGTTCATAGTCTATTTAAAAGAAAACCTGCACTTTCTATTATAGCAAACAACAATTAAAGAGGACTTTTATAAAGTAAGACAAAATTATAACATGTTCCCTGCCAACCAAGGACAGTTTACAGATAAGGTCCTCTCACAAGCATTCAGGTGTCATACATACAATATCTAGCCCTTAGTTAAAAATAAAATTTTTCAAGTATGCTAATCAGACTAAAAATGACTCACAGTATAAGGGAGGATGAATCATCTAAAACATTTTGAAATTAATTATATATGGATATATAAAACACTGTAAAAAAATAAGGTCAAAAAGAGCCTCTAACTTCAGTCTCATCTCCAGTAAAGTCAGTTTACACAAGAGGTATTAATATTTATTTCTCATGTCGCACCTGACAAGGCTTTTTTAGTTCAGTCCCAAGTCAATTTTGAACTTTGCATAACCCCTTTTTTCCATCATACAAAAGAGGAAGTGTTGTAATTGTTACTTAGTGTACCACTGCACTGACAAGGATTCATAGTTGGGTCTGCATGTGAAAAGATTGGATCTTAGCTTTCCCCCCTGTCCTTCCCCAAAATTTACAGCAACAAAGAAGTTTTGTTCAGAGCAATGAGAATTTCAGCAATGTGTCCTGTTGCCAGGATCTGTATCAATTCCCACTGGCTTTGGAGAAAATGAAGAAACCCATAGATTACAATTTTGGAAAAACTTTGGGAAAGGTAAAATATTCTATTTAAAAGATAGACCAGCTTCTAACTTTCAGGCAAACCAACCAGAAGACAGGCATGTTTTTCCTCTAATGCACATGTAGTTTCAAGAGAATTTCACATCTCTTCAGATGAAGAGAAAAAATGAAACACAAATCACACTAAAATATTTGGAAGTAATTTCATATACATACTGCAAACTTGAGAGCAGTGAAACAGTGGGGAGTCATATTTAGCAGAAATATCCAAAGCCCTGCTCTCACAGTTCTTCCATTGTCCAGAAAGTATACCTCCATCTGTGTCCAAACACTTGAGGACAGCCAGAACAGGTATGCATCTCATTTTCCTTAGCCTACCAGTTGACTTTTTTTTTTAATTATAATTTATCATTGGTAACTACAAGAGTAAATAGAAAATGGTTTGTATACGGCAGCAACATTCTTCACAGGATAGTACCGTGAACTATCCTGTTCCCTCTCTTAAAGGAGGATTTTGATAACCAAACCCTGCCCTCCACCCCCAACCATCAAGTGAAGACCCTGGTGACAGGGCTAACGCAACGAAAGCTTGTATTATTTGGTTAAGAATCCTTATTTAAGCAAGATGGAAAACCAGAAGTTTTCAGTTTCAGATAAGCATTTAGGCCCTATCGAGCTTGCATCCACCTCCCAACAGATGAAGAAAAAAGGTCTAGAATGTGACATATGGATCTTCCCCACAGTGTGAGCATGAAGTACAAATCTTGGAGTCCCTCTTCCTTCTGGAAGCGGGTTGGGTTCTGAGTTGATAAAAATCCCTGCAGGGGTTTGAGGATTTTGGGTTTTTTGGGGGGTTTTTTGCCATTAATATGCAAGAAATACTTCTACATACTTTGCCTTAGCAATAGTTATACAAGGAATGCATTAGACTAAAGAGGATTAAAGAGAACTAGAGCAAACGAAGCGTAGCTGGATCGCACCGTGCTCTGGCTGTTCTCTCTCCAATGAGAGAGTAGCTCAGTAAAAATCCAAATACCTGTGAGTCCATCCCTTATTTCTGCAATGAGTATGGAAGCAAAGAATGAAAACACTCTCACCCTAACAGTTCAGATGTTCAAAACATTTTTTCCCTTCACATAGAGATACAACTGAACATCGAGTTTAGGAGGTAGATCACTGTTCTACTTGTTCTCACTAGAAAACTACATTCATTAAATCAGATCATCAGAGGCAGAAGGGTAGAAGTGGTGGGATCTGGCCTTACAGACTATTTGGCTAATCAAATTTTAATAGCTTTAAAACTAAAGGTGCTCTTCTTTTCTTCAACAGCAGTCAGGCTGAATTTTCCAAGAAAACCTCCCCTCATACTTGATAATTTGTACTAGTGTTTACCTCTAAAAACTCCATATAAATCTTATTTTTTACTAAGCACTGGGACAGAGGCTTTTTTAAAGTCTCCAATAAGACTAAGGCAGGTGCTAAACTCCTAATCCTTTTTAGAGGTATATAATGTGTCAGTGCTTCTGATAATTTTCTGTTCATGTCTTTTGATTTGTATTGGAACAAACAAAATTGTATTTGGTAAGTCTTTATTTCCTTTAATATGTGTAATGTCAATCATACTTCGTTACACGGGTCTTAAATGAAGACTAAAAAATTTCCTTTAAAAAAAACAAAGATGTTCATCCATCTAATCTACACTTCATGCAGTTTTTGGCAAGAAAATCGTTACACAATATTATGACCAGTGGACACTCCTAATACTAGGATTTATTTTGTATCTCCCATATGTTAAGATACATATATTTGTAAGATGTGGTGTTACTGTGATGGTAAATAAAGTTCCAGAATAGAAGTTCAAGGAATAGAAACTTTCACCTCACACTGATTATTGCCAAAATATGCTAGCAAATCCCAATAGTTACTTCGGAAATTCCAGCCAAGTGTGTGCAATTCATACATAGTAGCATCAAACAACCTCATTCACCCACTTACTATAGTACTGTTCTAGACCTTGTATATTTAGTGACATATGGGGGGGGAGGAGGAAAGAAGTTGCTTAGATATAAGTATCATACATACATTTTTAATACTAAAACATTTAAAAAGTAGAAGATAGGAAAAAATTACGTGCAAAAGATGAAGTGCACTGAAAGAAATCAAAAAAACATACTCGTGTCAAAAACAAGAAAATCTGTATAATAATTACTAGTTCAAAGAGTATTTGAAGCCCTCTCAGGTCCTAAAAGCACCTTCTCATCTTGGACTGCACCTTCTCTCATAAGCTTCTTGATAACGTGTGACAGAAGACAACGATGAGGTTCTCACCCATCCAATTCGGTACGCCAGTCCAAGAGCAAGAACAAATTCCTTTCAGTAAAGGGAGATTAGCACTTGAACTAAAAGCCTGTTTTTAAGCAGGCATCAGGCTTCACGGACTACAGGTAATAACAAATTAAACCCACTGTCTATACAACCAGCCACTCTGATACTAAAATTGCAGGAAATTTTATTGTTTGTGTATGAAAAAAAGGACAAAACACAGAGCTTTGTGAAGCAGATTTTGTCATTTGTTCCTCTTAGACTTCACAAGCTTACAATACAGATTTTACTGTATTCATGCTTTAAGTAAAA
>KL278806.1:1040-16767 GCA_000699545.1 Podiceps cristatus | reverse complement strand
TTTTAAACACAAACCTTTTGATTATTAAATGTGGTTTACATTTCCATCTCTGGAAATATTTTTTTTATCCTCTCTTTTTCTAGTATTTCATTTCACTCTGTTACCAGGGGTGTGAGGAGGTTGCTGACTAGGCTCATAGGCAGAGAATGGGGAGAAGTACTTTCTCCACATTTCATTCAGATAATAGAAATCTGCAAGCCGCGCAGTGTGACAGATGAGCTATGCGAGCTAAAGCAACTTGTTCCGCTTGTCAGCTTCCAAGAGTCCACAGCAGCAAGATACAATTGCAATGACACCACGATTGCAGAACCGGGTCAAACATACGGTCACTTTAAAACAGAATGTCAACCGTTCTTTCTACTTGAGGAATTTGATTCAGTGACACTAAAAGCTGTTAGATACCATTAGCTTTATATCTAGGTTCAAAATGAAACTGTTACTTTGACAGTATTCGAAGAATCCTCTTGTGAGCCCTACATTGCCATTAAAGTTTGTAGGAATCACTAACTGTCAAATAATGTCACTGTTGCCCATAGGGATTGGGTAATTTACAACCAGAACACTTTCCTGTGCTGCACCAGGGGGTCTGTGCCTTCGGAGAAATATTTCCATCACGACCTTTGTGGATTAAATGGGTTAAAATCTTGACAGAATTTTAAATAAAGATTATACAGATCCTTTTTTTTTTTTAATTGTAGAAATAAAAAAGATAACTCATGCCTACAACTATTATTTTGTTTAAATCATCTGATACAGAAATTTTTTATTTTATTTTAATGAAGCAGAAGAATTACTAATTGAATGATAGCAGACATTTAAATACTGTGCAATACTACTAGCATGCACAAAGTTTAAATAAATGGCATACAGCTCACACTACATTATCTAGATAACATTTCAAAAAGCAGATATCGAGATAAAGATAGTTCTGATCTTACTCTGACCATCAGAATCTTTATTAGATGACAAACAAAACTATTTTCTTTAACAGAATTACACTATGTATATGTTTCAGCACAGGTAACTTTTGTCCAAGAGGACTAGAAAGGTAGAAGGAAAGAGCAGAAGTCCAAGGCATCCAAAAGTAATTTCCTTCTCCATATTTCACCATTTTGTGTTGGCCATCTAAGTCAAGCTCAAATCGTGGACTCTGGTGAAGCTCAAATTCCCAGCCTATTAGATTCCACAGTCGAATTTATAGGCATTTCAAAATATTATATTCAAAACATTTTATGTATTTCATACTGTTTTGATGTATATCTTTTTCTGGTTTGTTTACATTACATAATTGCCTTTCTAAGTTCAACATAAAAATTTTCAGGAAAAACATTTTCAAGAAAAACTTCTCATGGAGCTCTTCAGTTATTGCATTTTTGTGCAGTTAAAAACTTATATAATTCTTTAAAATAATTGTTGTTTACCTCCTTTGATTTCTAAATGTCTTTGATCTCATTCATTAATATTCATTAGTCTTCTGATGTTGGATTAATGAGAATCTTACACGTTTATAAGAAGCTATTTAAACAATATTATCAGATTTTTTTTTGATTTATGTTTTTCATCAACACTGACAATACTTTATTCTCTGTATTTTCCTTTTTTTTTTTCCAACTTCCTGAAGACATAGTCTACATACTCCAAAACAAAGTGGAACTCAACAAACGCGTAACTAATTCAGTCAATTATAAGCACAGACCCCTGAATGGATAACACAAACACATAATATACATAAACAGAATGAATAATGCTCATACTCAGCACCATTTACTTCCATGGTTTACATGCATTATTGATACTTATGATGGAACACCTCTGAAGCAAAAAAGAAAGAATACAGCCACAACATTTCAGCTTCAAGAATTTACAGGCACAAACAGAAAGACAGAAGACAAATACCAGCCACTGATATTTCACATCACAGGTGCACACACAACATGAACGAACAGCTAGTCACTCATATTCTTTGCATTTAAGAAAACATTACTTGTTTTCAAATTTAGTTTCCACTGTTTGCAGTACATATGCACAAGTAGGAAGTAAGAGTGTCCGGGCACAGCTGTACAACATACCTGCAATAACTATACTGTGTAAGTTAGAAGCACCCAGGAGAAACAATGTAAGCTTACAGGCTGAGAGAATCCATCAGAAGGTGCCAACACACACTTTCAGGTTAAACATCCACTGCTCATTAAACCTTCTACACTGTTAAGAGTTTTGCTATTTCCCCATTCAAAATGCTGATCCATACTAGAAGTAACTTAAGCAAAACGGTCCAACCCTACTAGATCTGATGTGTATGCAAAGATAATTAAAATACGCAATAACTTTCAAAAAAAAATATTGCTACTTCAGAAGTAGGCATCTATAAAGTCCGCTCCAGTAACTCTCACATCTCCAAGCAACTGCAAAGGTCTTTTGCTGAAATATTACTTTGGTTAAAGATATGACTTTGCATAAACCTCAATGCTAATCAATGCCACACATTTAACATTTGCTTCACAGGCACCTGGATTTATCCTCAACCAGTCTTACCAGACCAGTTGACCACTGTGTCTATTATAGTTCTTACATTCTGGGCTTTCAATGCTATTTCCAAATTAAAGATCAAATACAATATATTAAGTTTTTTAAAAACAAATTATTTTGAGATAAAGCTACACCAAATCAAAACCATCCATTACAGAATTCTATCTAGGAATTAACTCCTTACACCAAAAGAGAAATATCCATTATAAGCTTCCTAATGACAATACAATAAATGCACAAAAGCAGGAAAGTACATAATTATATAGTGCCCACTACAACATACAGAGAACAGAACATTTGACTACATACCAAATTTCCACACACAGAGAAAACCATTGCTCTAGTCTCAGTATCAAATAACAACAAGAAGTTCAAAAGACTAAGGATCTGGAATTCTAGGATGCCCACTGTATCTCATAGGACACTCAGTACCTAATAGCATCGCAATTCAAACTGAAACACTTCAAGGGAGTTGTTTTATGTATATCAAAGTTTAAAACACCTTCACTGGTATCAACATTTGATTATCTGTAAAGCTATGCATATTAATAGGAATTTGGTTCTGTGTTACAGTACAATTCCAGAAAAAAAAAAAAAAAAAAAAAGAGTAATTTTAGAAGCTTTAAGCAATATCCAAAGTATTTATATAAGCCAGATGTTGTGGATAACCATCCATTTCTAATCCTGATTATGTGCAATATCAGGCCTTACATATCACTCTCATCGAAGGTAAGTATTAATCTTCCTCCAAAGAACAGTATTTTTTCACTCTGCCTTTTCTCCCTTTCTATTCCTCTCTTTTCACCTGAGCTAACATAAGTCTACATTTAGATGCTAATACTCGGTCTTCTTCTGACATAAAAACTCAGTGCTTGGAGATGCGTCATTATAGCGTACGTCATACTGAGATTCTATCCCAGCTAAGCTGACATGGAAATCTCTCTCACTGAAGACACTAAGGTAAAAAGAAAAGACAGTGCCTGATACTGACCATAGTGAATCAGTAGAGGGAAGCTTACAAATTATATTAATTAGCAAGAAGCAGGAGGAAAAAAAAAAAAAAAAAAAAAGAAGGGTCTCAAAGCAGTAGCAGCATCTTGGCAAAACTCCCACAAGCAAACGCACTACCAGCCTAGGCCCCCCCATCTTTCTGTGTCTTTAAAAGCACACATACCCAGCGGTCAACTGGCTGTCGTGGGAAATTAGAGTCAACTACCCTCACCAAATACCCAATTTACTAAAGCAATTTTTTAAACTAAAAACAAATCTGCATGACCAATCTGTTGCTACTAATATCCAATCCTGGTTATGTCCACACAAACTGAAGCAACCGTGGATCAAATATATACTAAATAAGTCCTTGGCGAGAAAGATTAGTGCTGTACTTAGAAAGACATCTATTACTACTGAAAGAGTTGCAACTTCCTAGATGAGATTTATATTCTTTTACCCGTAAAAAGAAACTCAGAACAATTTTCTAACCTTTCATATAACTGCAAAATACGTCCAACTTTTCCATAAAATGTGCACGAAACCATAGAGTTTTGTTAAGATTTGGTATTATGTTAATTCAATAAGCACGTTCTGTCTCATTCAGATTTCAAGTCCAAAAGACAGAAAAGAAACAATGTCAGAATACTTTTGACAGAAAAATCTGATTTGGTTAAATAGGCTCAAGACTTTCCAAGTGAATGTAAACTTTGAAAAGGTACACAGGTCTAAGTGAAAAATAATCATTATTGTTTTGAAAAATCTGTTTATTGCTATGAGTTATTAAAAAAAGTCAACAAAAATATTTCTCCCATTCTACAGACAGAACTGCAACATAAGAGGACTTATATAACAGCCCTTGTTAGGACAAAAATTAGGCACCATTTTTCATATTTAACAGAAGCGCACTTCCTTACTAATTGTCATTGGTTCTGTGACTGAAAACTGCAATTAGTTATGCTTTGATGAAACACACATGAATCCTTTTATGGTTATGTTATTCAACCTTACCATTTAAAGGCAGGAATGTTAAAAATTCCAAGGGATTGCATCACCACCCCTATTTTATTAAACCATTTGTGGCAGGAGGCAGTCAACTACTGTGGATCCTTTAAATACATTATTCTATCTAGGAAAATATCAATCTGCTGCATGAATTAAACAAGCCAAGAAACCAAACCCCAAATAAGTCTAGTGTTTAATTTGTGCAAACACTACTTAATGTTTAAGATCACATAAAACATGAAAAAATAAAATGCACATGAAAAAATAAAATGCATTACTATTACTGTTTTATTTTCAAATAGACCTCAGTTACAAATGAGCTTCACTAGAGAAATAAAACTGACAGCAAAAAAAAAAAAAGGAAACAATTTTCATTAGTTCAAATGAAACTAACAAGGCCTACCAGCAGTAAAAACTTAACTTCTTTAAATTCCAAAATGAATCTCCTCTCCTGACCTTTATAAAGCTCAAGATGCATACGTACACAGAATAAACAAAATAATTTGAAAGCAAATTCAGTGAGTGTGCCTGACCTTTGAAACAGCGCAGAAAATTTTAATCAGATTTGCACAATGTTAGTCTAAGTTTCCATGTAGCAACACAAAGATGACTACTGGGGGGGGGGGGGGGAAAAAAAAAAAAAAAAAAAGAGAGAGAGAGAGAGACAACATTTTACCATAATAAAAGCATCTTACATATATATTTTTAAATAGCCAACAGCCCTAAGAGTTTCAGGTTCAGGAAGGATTCCTCTGAAATTCTAATCCCTCAGTGTCCAGCTAAAGCTGCACAATTGAGCTCTGGAGAAAAAAGCCCTTTCTGCCAGTTATGCAAGTTTCTGCCACTTAAATTAAAGAGCTGACACCTAAAAGAAAAAAAAATATAAGTTATATAAACATTTTAAACATTAGTTTTTGTAAGAGTGGCCCATAGTTGCCTCCTTGATCACCTAGCATTAAAGTTTCTCGGCTGATTATCTTAAATTTTCAGAGATAACTGGGTGGGGGAGGCAGAATCAAGATTTGCAGCATAAATGATCTGACAAGCACTGCAACTTAGTAAAAAATCCCTAGTTACAAAGAATAGAAGTTCTCAGAACTATACACAAATTGAAATTAGCTGACAATACCTTCTTCTCGGGAAGGGCAGATGTTACAACAAGAGTTATTAAACACTTACCAGCCACCAAAGCTGACTACTGCTTCTGACACTTGGAAAAACAAAGGAAGAAACCTTATACTTTAAGCAAGCTCCAGAACAGCTTACTGCAAGTATAGTTGCATTACTTATGCCTGACGAAGTGAGGAGAATTAACATGGAGAGCTGAAAGCCCTGGCTAGATTCAGAACACGCAACCTCCATCAAATTAGACCTCCCACACTGACGGAGACAACAGCTCAAGCCAGGAAACACAGAGTGAGAATAAAATAAAACTAACTAAACAAAGACACTTTTGAAATGCTGAAGTTTGTCTCTGGTACTTTCAAGACAAGAACAACAGTGAGTAGAACAGAGATCTTCATTAATTTATTATTTACACAAGACTACATTCTATTTGAGGGATGCACATTTGAGTACAATATAGCTTTGTCAAATAATGTGCTTCAATAACATCACTAGTTCAAATTACTTGTAGTCTAGTTGGCTTTGAAGCTAAAATTCTTAGCGTTTACAGGGAACTGTTCCATTTAACAAACCATTTAGATATTAGAACAGCCAGAAAGAAAATATGAAGTAAATACTGTTAACTACATGAATTCATACTTATGCATGGCTCACAGATTAATTTTATACATTGATGGTTTCCATGTAGAACCACCACTACCCTTGTAATAGCTATGAGCAACAAGGTGAACTGAACGAGTTTCTAAGGATAGAATCTGGTCACCTTATCCACACTCAGATCATTAAGAGCAAATATCATAACATTTGACATAGCCTCTGAGAAAATAAGCAACAGAAGAGAGTTTATAAATCATTTCAAAAGAAGCATTGCTGAGAGCTAACACATGTTAAGGTGGCATCACGAATAAGACCAGAACAGCAATCCGTGCCACTGATTCATTCTCCGAACTTCTTGTAGGCCAGCCAACCCTTTTGGTTACGGTGACAATCACATTCCTCTCCTGCCAGACTATTTTGGCCTTTTCCTCTCTCCTTTACTCGCAGTGGATTTTATCCTAGAGCTTGTCTTTTGCTACAGCTATCTGGTATCTTCATCTGTTCCTAATAAGGAGTTTAACTTACTCAGCTTATCAGGAAGGTTGAGAAGGGAGCTGATGACTGTGCAGATACTTACACAATCTGACAAGGTAAAGCATTCTGACTTTGCAAACAGAGTCATATGGGACCCAGAACTTGGAAAGGAACATTAGAGAATTTGAAGTAAGGCCCAATTTCCAGACACTGAAAGTAATTTAAAATGAGCTGAAAAAAAAGGTAAATAAGTTTTGAAGTAACTTATGACTGTTATTGCATGACAATTTATTAATGTGAAATGGAAGTTACCACTCTGCCATAAGGTAAATTCTGGTTTTGTTTTGTTTGGGGTAGAAGAAGGAAGCCTACGTGTACCACTAATTACTACAGTTTCCACTTAGGAAACCTCCAATCTATGGAATGCTCAGAGTCTATTGGAGAGAAAAAAAAAAAAAAAAAAAAAAAAAAAAAAAACAAACCAAACCAAAACAAGACCTTGGAATGCTAGAAGTCTATTGGAAAAAAAAAAAAAAAAAAAACAAAAAAACCAAAACAAACCAAAACAAGACCTAGTTCAGTCATTCACATTATTAAAGAAAAAAGAATGTTTCTATAAGAAGATGTAAAGAGATGCAATGGTATGCTGAACTGCCCTTCCAGTAAAAACTCTTTCAGTCAAAAAACTGCTCTTTTTCCTTTGAGGGGGCTTTTTTTTAAATTGAGAAAAATTTTGACTGAAGAAACCCCAGCCTTGATCTAATTATTAGTTAAGATTGCTTTTCTGGTTTTTTTTTTTTTTTTCAACTGCAGTTTTCAAGATTTTTTCAAATATTCTTAAAAATCAAACTGGACAGTTACGTTTCATTGTTTTCAATAGGAAACAACTCGGCAACTGTTAAGCAGCAACCCCTACCTTAATTGGGGGGGAGAAAGGGGGGAAGACTTCACTCTATGCATTCACTCTAATTTACCTTCATAGTGAAGTTCTCCTAAACTGTCAGGACTTTAAGTCTACAGTAAGAATTTTCTCCTAGGAACACCAAATAAAATATAGTCACATGTGTTTCAATCAATAGATTTTAAGGTAGTGTTTATTTCAAATTTTTTAAGAACTTGTAATTCAATATATATACTATGCTGGCTGCTAAAGGTATACAGGAAAAAATGATTCCAAAAGCATATACAAGAAAAACTCTGTTGATCCACTAACAGCGCAGGCAGAACTTGTGTGACCTACCCATAATACACCTTAATAAAAAATATTTTTATGCTGAACTTCTGAATAATATTTTCATGCCAATACATTTTTTTTTATGTATGTTTTTATACCAATATTTCTCTACACACTAATTGAACTCAGCTGCTGATCCATTACCACATGGCCACATCCCAGTTTGATGCTAATATTGAATAAAACCCATTTTCATGCAGTGCCTGTATAGCTGGAATGCTGCAAAGAGTATCCTCAAAGAAATGACAGCATTCAGCTTATCTCTGAAACTGACTGTAAGCATCCCACTATCATTAAGAGCCAAGAAGCAGTTGCCACCTTTCAACAGAGAAATCCAATAATAGATGAATTATTACCTAGTCCACTTTGGTTCTCAATCTGGTTTCAATGCACCTGTTGAACTTACAGAAGCATTTGCACAGATATGGCTAGTGCAAAAAGGCCGGTTAGAAATTGTTACTTTTCACCTCAGTTGGGACAATGCAAAAATAAAGCTGCACTTTGTCTATACTACTGCAGTGTAAATCTGGTTTAGAGGATGAGGCAATCCCAATCACCACCCCATGTTTCCAAGCACAATTTTCTAGGTGGTATGGCTAGCAATTCTTTCACCTAAAGCACCTCCCACTTCTCTCTCCAGATCTTGCACAAGCTTGTATGAGGAACTGTCTGTAGGCTGTACAATGAATTGGACCAATGAACTTTTCAAGTCTGTCAAGGTTGAAAACAACCCTTTTTTGTACAGCCAAGTTGCTCAGATGCCTCCACTGGTCTGACTCACCACATGATCCACGAAACAGCTGTACCAGGATAACACGTGTTACACACGGGAAAGGAAACCAGCAGCTGAGATGGAGTTGCTTGTTCTGGAATTCCCTGAGCTGGTTATGCTTTTAAACATAAAATAAATTTTAAAAAGAAATGAAAGCTGCTGCAGCTTCAATCTCCGATGCTTAGAGGAAAAGGATATAGTATCATCTGATCATCCATCAGCTCCAGAGTATCTTAAGTCTCCATCGTATGTTTTCATAAGGTAGTACAGTACAAAAATATTTGTGAATTAACAGCTCTACAATAGGTGGTTTCTAACAACACTGGAAAACATTATTGGTAGTTGCATCACACAGTCTTAACACACAAAACTGAAAACTAGTTAAGATGTGGGTCTTATAATAAACAGAAAACACGGAAGGAATAATGTAGGGTGATTTTATCTTTTCTAATGATGCCTTCATATTCATATTTTCAATGTACAAATAATGTTCACATACATGCCAAGTGTATCTCAAAAACTAACATTACACTAGAAAAACACAGAAAAAAACAGCTGCCAAACACAGAATAAAATCTCTTTCTACTTTGATATTTTCTTTTCAAATTTTAAAGCACTTGACTACTTCTTTAGGCACACAAATCCTTTATAAATACTTGAAATACTAAGAAAGCCCTTTCCATTTGACTACTCCCATAACAATATCTATACTAAAATGCACTTTGTCTAATGTTGAAGTACCTCAAACTCTATCTTGAGTTCAAAATAAACGCAGTAAGATTCTTTGCACTGTGTTGCATGAACATCCAACCACCACTAAATCCTGCACCCAGCATTTCTTACCTAACTGCAAAGACTAATCCTGGTATTTGTTACAAAGTTACAGACCAGTAACCTCTTACCATGCCACACTGAACAGTTTAATTGTTACAGCCCAACTGCCGAGAATACTCTTCCCAATTCAGTACTTAGTAGGACTTCAAATAAATGTAATAATAATTATATAATAAATCATTATATATAATGCATACATTTAATAATGTCTATTACATAGTTGGAGGATTTAAGAGGCAAATGAGTACTCTTGCACAAGTTTGTAACAGGAATTGAACCAAAAATATTAGTTGACCATCTGCATGCTGCAACATGCAAACAAGCACAATGTTTTGACAATCAACATTTCGCAAAACAATAACATCGCTGTAGTTTGGTGATAATTTAACAACCACCTGTAAGAAAGCTTGCATAGCAATGGAAGCTGAAGTCCAGGGTCATAACATTTTCTATTGAAGTACGAAGTAGACTATTAGCTCTTCATTCAAGACATGCTCATCTCTATTTTTTTTACCATAAATATGTGAACCTAATCATATTTTAAACAAGACTACATGCTTTCCTCAGCAAAACATTTGCCTAATCAAAAATATGATGGAAGAGATTTATAAACCTTAGATTTAGGCAAGCTCCCTTCTGTCCTTCCCCCATCTCCTTCTAAAATTGAATGTTTTAAAGCCAAATTTGACCTGAAAACTTTTCTGCAGTGAATAAAACTCTGCTATTCTGAAGTAGTATTCGTCACAACCACATAATTCTTAAATATTTAATAACACAACATGCACCAGAAAGACTGAAAGCCTGAAATCATTAGGAGATGTCCCAGCACAAGAAATAAAAAGGAGACATACATTTCTCTGCAAGTGTAATTTCAAAGTCCTTTCACATAGGGATCTAAAGACTGTCAGCTTGGTTGCTCTGCTACTGTATATTAAATAAGCATGTAATGAAGCTACTGGTTTTGATTCATTGAGATGCCAAAGATCACGGGTAAAGTACATAAAATTAATGATTTTTTGTTTTTGTTTCTTTGGATTTTTTTTGGAAAGTGAAACATGAAGAAGACTTTAAGAATCAGGTACAGCACCAAAAAATAAAATACTGACAACAGAAAACAAAAGTCAGCACCACTTTGTTTTAGTGACCATTTTGAAAAATAATAACGGATGGATGCCATTTAAAAGCTATTTCCAAATCCAAAAAGACTATAAAATACCGTTTCCTATTAGTTCAAGGAATCATTATATTGTTTTTATTAACAGAACACTGATTCCCAGTGTTAATACTAGCTATATGCAAATTTGAGCCTCGTATGTTACGTGGCACTTTCTAACATGCCTTCATTATGTCTTAGTTCTCAGTTACGACTTGTACATAAACCCAGCAAAACTGTTTAGAAAGTACTTAATTTTCAGTATTTGCCTAATACCATTTAAGGGGACAAATAATATGCATACTTAGTGCCAAATGTCAGCACTATGACAATTTAAAACCTTATTCTTTAACATTTCAGGAACAATTTTGAAAACAAATTAAATGACATATGTAAACTACTCCAACAAGTCAGTGTGCAATGACTTCTAAACATCAGAATATCTACCGAGGCCAATACCTACCAGACACAACAGATTTTTAGCAACTTAAATCACTATAAAATGCTAAATCTGTGCAAGTGCTAAGAAATATTTACGTTTGGAAGAATTAAATGTTTTTGACTATTCATGCGCTAAGCTACGGTATTATTTTGATAAAGTAACAGGCAGCACTGCAGTGCCAATACAGAAAATCCGTACTTTGGAATATCTAGAAATGTGAAGCTGATATATGTAGTTTCTCCATTAGTTGCACTACATTGCAAATCCAATGAGCTATGCAGGGAATATTCAGTATTGCAGTGAAAACTGATGAGAGGAAAAGCACACATTCTGATTAAAATCAAAAGGTTTATTTACATCTCACAATTGGAACATTTTCTTTAGTGTTGCCCAAAAGGTTAAAAATAGCTCTTTTACCAAGGCCTATTCCTAATTTTTTAAGTTTACTACTAGAAAAACCACACCACTTCCAAAAGAAGTGGATCTTTAGAAGTGTTACATTATTTTGAAAATTTCTACTGTAATTTTAAGTGTTTGGGAATTAGGGTTTGTTTTTGAAGAATCAGATTTGGCATTACCCAAACCTCTCTCCTATCCAAGGATACTCTTGTTTCTCATGGCACAAAAGAATATAACCCTTTATTCCCAAAGGAAATAGAGTATAGAGCATACCTGTTTTTTAACATAGGAGAACCACATATTAGCAATCAATGACCTATCTTGAATTCATTAAATCATCACATTGCTAGGCATGATTAGTCCAAATTATACATTTTGCCCATCTAGTCACTACTGACCATTAAAATACACCTGACCTTCCCAAGTTCCTTCTAAGAAGGAACAGAAAGCAAAAATTACCAGGGGCTTCTGGCCATGACAATCTACTTGATTTTCAGCAAATACCAATGCTTGACCAATTTCTACATGGTTTTGTTTGTTTTGTGTGTGCGTGTGTATCAGGGCTGTTTTTCAGTGCAGTTTTTCTCTTCTGGAGAAGACAACACTACCAAACGCATTACTGTTCAAAAGCTTTCACTTACATGAAGACAAATCAGTATGCTGAATCTTTACAACACAATCATCATTTCTGTGATGTGTATGTATAAAGTGAGAATAAATGGTAATCTAGAGATTCCAGACAGAAGAGTGGCACCAGGGCCAACAAGCACACACCACTATTTATACAGCTACTCACACTCCCAAATTATTTTTTTTTTTTTTACAGGTGTCAGTGCTCTAATTTAATTTTATCTTAAGTATTTTAAAATACACATTCTTTACTCCTTGGTCTTCATTACAAATATTTGCAAGGAGAACATTTCACTTTAAATAGGCAAAATAATGATGTACATCATCTGCCCTAAGGAAGCTGAAACCTGGTAACTTAAACAGAACAACTGGTAGAAGCAAGTTGAAGTAATCTTGTAAGATCTGGAAAAGCAGGTAGGAGGGAAAAGGTCCAGTATCAGCAGCTGACTAACAAGGACAAAGTGTCAACAAAGGAAAATTAAGTTCAAAAATACTGTTAGCTGTACTTGCTTTTTTTGAACTCTACTTGGTCTATGACATCACTTGACACGTAAGAAATAAGACCGGAGGAATAAGAAATTTTTCATTACTGCAGTAAAAAGAAGTCTGCTCAACAAAGCATTTCCCTAGAAATGTAACATACTGTCCACAATTATAATAATCTGATTACTGCAAGATGTGCCTCCAGAATGCTAGCTTTCCTATATTTGAATAATTGCTACGCCAATCAAGCTCCTCTTCAACACCACCTCAAGCTAAAGTTTAACCAAAGAATTAAGGAGGATTCCTTAACGGTCCATTTGCCAATCAAAGCAAATTCTCTGGCTGAGTACAGATAATAATTCTATTAAAATGTAGCTAACGAATCATCTGATTATTGTCCCAATCCTTAGAAATTCAGCACAACGATACCCACTTCTGGTGGAGTATCACAATAATAGCAAGAGATCAACATAAGTAAAACTGAATAACCATGGAAATATTCATGAGGTTTGTAACATTTATCTCCTGTACTTCACCTGAAGAAAGGGGAAACAAGTGAAATAGAAAAATAGACCCTCAATACATTGCACTGTCATAGCTATAGAATTTATTATGTTAGTATTTTCAACTTTTGGGTGTGGGGTGGTATTTCTTAAAATAACAGAGTCCAATGCACTCAAAACCAGTCTTTCCTTCCACCTTGTTACAGAACCATCTGCAGGAACCTATCTATCTATCTTCCCTCTGAAGGTAACCTCAGCCCTCCCGCTCGGACACACCTCCCTGAGGGAATACATTCTGTTGAACCTCCCTTTAGGGTCCTTTTATAGTACAGGATTCCTTCTCACAATCTAAGTGCTTGTAGAGGAGTGCTCTTGTTAACAACTCTCCAATCTTCCTTGTAGGAATACAATTAACATATCTACTGTCTTGAAATTTAAGGGGGGAGGGGAATTAGTCTTAATTAAGAACTTCTGCAGAAGCTCTTTTCAGAAGCTGAGTCACTTACTGGCTTCTGAGAGAACAAGCAGATTTTAATTGCATACTCACCAATAAGCCTGAATCAACACAGAAAGTGATGGGTTAGTCATAAACAGGACTAGATCCAGCTTAGAGATACAACCGGAAAAAAAAACCATGGGAATCAAGTTCAACTAACACAACTTTCATTTTTAATAGTAAAGCTTTTTAAGTCCTGAACATTATGCAGCTGCTTCTCATATAACCCAATTTTATCTTTACTTTCTGTGCATGCTATTATGTAAAGAGATAACTAATTCACTAGAAAAAACTTACAAACACTCAGAAGTGAAAGGCTTCAAATTCTGACACTGAGTATTTATGATGGCTATTCAGAATCACCCTGTAGCTTATTTCTCTCCTGTAGACTCAACTACCCAAAGGAACCCGGCAAGCATTTGATCACCAAATAAAGCAAACCCAGATTTGGTTAGGCTTTTTTTTTTTTTAAATCCCATTAGATACATATTTTAATATTGCATTCAGAAAATATGAGTTATAAACTATAAGAATGCACAAAGAACACATTGTGCCAAACACATCTGACAAATTTATTCGATAAATTACTGGTGTAGTAGAGAAAGACAAGAATGAACATAATTTATTAAGACCTTCTTTAAAGCATCCATCTTCCCCTAGAGCTTATGGAAATAACAAAGCAACACAAACATGTAGCACTGTAAGAAAAATTTAAATGTAAGTGTGAAGAATCTATAGTAAGGCAAACAAGATGTTTAATTTATTATTAAAAAGGGGAAAAATATGGATGACTGATCAAGTTCCACTTAAAAACAATTAAATCTTAATGCACAAAATACTGCCTACGTATCATCAAATTATTTGGAAATAATCAACTTGTATTTTTGAATCATTCTAGTATTAGAATTTGAGCTGTAGAAGTCAACAACAGTTTTCTTGCAGACTTAATAGATCAACATTTGGGCCTCTGTAGCAAATGTTACCAATTTGTGTGAGGCTGTTTATATACATACTAAGAACATTCTATACACAAATCAGTTGTCAAGGTTGAAAAGTAGCAATATTTCTAACTTTTGCAGAAATAGACAAAATTATAAATACATAAAATTATATAAATAAACATAATTGACATAAATGAAGCTGCAGACACTGGAGAAGAAAGAATGACTTTGACATGTATAAAACTGAATAATTCTATTTACTGCAAATTCACAAAAGGATTCATGTGACAGATGACAAAATTAATGAGAGGATTACACACTGTAACTATAAAAAGGCAAATCCTATAAAGTATGTACACAGTTGTAATATGCAAGACAAGTGGATAATCCCATGCTCAACATTAAGTTACATGAGTTGACCCAAGCCATTGTTTCCAATATCATCTCTATATCCTTCAGTTTTCCCAATATGTAAAAATATTAACTCAGTCAATGGAAACTGCAAACAACTCAAAGGCTGTCAAACTAAAATACTGTACCATTTCTACAGCCTTAGTTTAACACTCATTGTACTCTGCAACTGAGACATAACAAAGGTAAAGCAAAGCTATGAAAAGCTGAACACAAACATCTGAAAAATGGGCTCAAGTAAAAAAGCCCTGTTTAATAAATAAGTAAATGAAAACAGGTAGGCTCCACAGTTTTCACATAGTGCTGCCTTAATTCTTCTAAGTTTTCTCAAGACTATAATACCAATTAAATAAACAGCATGTTGTGAAGTGATTTAATTAGAACTTGCATCAGAAGTGCTATACTTAGAAACATACAGCACACACTGAATGAAACTAGCAACACTTCTGCCCAAATATCTTACAAGGGAAAAAAAAATAAACAAGCTGAAAGAAATAAAACTAAAGGTTTCATAGTAAGTGGCAGAATTGACAAGTGAACTAAATTCAGCCTTTACCAGCACCCTATGCCCAACACTCACGGGAAAAAAGCAGTGTGTGCGTACAGAACCTTTTCAGCACAGAGCGTATAACTTTCGAAGATAGGAATGGTACTCTGCTGTCATTCAAAGATTTAAAACTACTCATATCTAAAAATGCATTTGTGGGGAAAT
>KL278805.1:4189-42971 GCA_000699545.1 Podiceps cristatus | reverse complement strand
TATATATTTATTATTTGTGTGTGTTTATATATATAAAAAGGCCAAAAATCAAAGCTACTATTCTGACTGTACTTTGACTTATTTTTTCCCCCTATTTCTTTCTATACAGCATTGAAGACTGGACTATCAAATGGCAAAACTTCATATTTAAAGCATAATTCTCCTTGTATTTCCAGATATAAGTCACCATGTCAAATGTGGCATATATGTTTTGTCTTTGCACTTTTAGGTCACTAACAAAGTCTCCACAAAACACTTCCTGTTTCAGACATACAGAAAAAGAGTTGTAAAAGTTTGTCAGAATTAATAAAGCAAGCCTACTCTGAAGAAATTCATGCATCTTCTCTTTAGGCTTTCAATGTTGCCAAGAAGCTTCCCCGAGGAAATAAAAGTAATCCTGGATATTCTTATGCTTTAAAGTATTACCTTTTTACAGTGTATGCTAACCTCTCCAGATGTAGAAATCCCAGATTATGTGAAACTATTTATTATGTATATCCAGGTCGCAGCAAGGAACAAGTGGAAAGTGCTTTCTAGCAATACTCATATGTATAGCAAAATACTTCCTAATCCAAATTAAATGGCTAAAACCTTTAATCTACTTGCTTTATACTCCACCTGCTTATAAACTAAGACCAAATGCTGAAAAGCAAGCTATATTCTTTTGTACATAACTTAAAGCCATTTCAGTGCAGCCATTAACAAAAATTTAGTAGAAAGCCAAGATTTTTCGTTGGAAGTATGAAGTGAGATCAGTTTAATGTATTTTGCAATCAGTGCGATGTTTAATTTTGCTTACAAACTGCGAGCCCAACTGGAACAGTGACCTCATCTGAAAAGGGAAAGTGTCACTGCTCTTCTCTTCATCAAACTTTCCACTGAGGTGTTCCAAGGGGCTAGCTCTTCATAGCAGTAAGACATATGCTCTACCACATTTCTTTACTATTGAATTACTCTTTTTTTTAGATATAGTTTGAATTTGCAAATTAATCAATTTATCATTTTTATACCCCTCACAGTTTAGAATACAATTCCAAATGTGGACTGTGAGCCCAAAGGGAGAGCAGCTACACCATTTGACAGACCTCTGAAAGAAAAGGCCCCAAAAACCCACAAGCCTGCACCACTCACTGAAAGACTGGGTGACAATGCCTGCCATTTAGGATTACGTGTTGGATTTCTCCAGATAGCCACAACAGTATAAAGAAACTCTTATCATCCATCGCTAAAAACAATCAAATGTAGCCACAAACCAGAGAAAGCACATATGTTTAGTTTTCTAAGGCTTGAGTGTTGTTACTGCAGTTACCACACCTGGAAGCTACTGAGATCACACATGGGCGGGAAAGTTTCCTCCTGCGATGCTCGGATTTCAAAATGTTTCTCCTCCACCTGAGGCTGAAATCCAAACCTGCTGTAGTGTTCAGGAGAAGCAGCTCCAGAAAATCCAAGTCTCCAACAGAAATCACTTGGCATCTGGGAGACAGATATTTAAGCCCTGCTCTTCCTTTAACCACAGCCAAGATAGTTGCCCTACTCACGGGACTGAAAGGGAGACCTCCTGCATCCAGGTCATCATTTATCAATGCCAAATGGGAGCTCAGAGACATTGACTTATCTTCTGGCCTTCAAGAAGCACTTAGGAGACCCCAAATTCAGATCAAAATTTAACAGCGAAGTCAATGAACTGTCTAACTGATTCTGATCTCTCTACTATTCTTCCTGAAACTTGTGAAAGCTTTCAATGTAAACTTTCATTACAATGTGCACATTCCCACTAAAAGTTGAGGTAAATCACATTTTAAGAAGTTCAGGAAAAATTGTAGCTAGTTCTATTACTAATATTTTTGAGGGAAGAAAAAAGCCAGCCTCTCAAAAAAGAAACCCTGAAGTTTCTGGGTGAATAAAAAGATCATGGAAAATAAGCTTTTTATAAATAAAGCCTCAGAGAAGTAAATGAGGTAATTTCCCATATTTCCCTACTTTCTCTTATTGCTCGAACATATTTCATATTGTTATTTTACAAAATTTGTTATGATAGAAAATGTAACAGCTGGCTGAAATCTAATCTCCAACAAGGCAAAACCACAAATGAGGGGTTTTTTTTATCCTTTGTCTACAAGGAATATATTAGAGCTCTTACAGTTGGTTCTTTTTTCTTTAAGAAAAAAGAGACATGGAAATGCTATTTTAGGGTTTCAACTGATGTACATGCAGAGAAATACTCAGACAATTTACAGCTAAACTTTCCTTCTCTGTATTCTACTTTATTTTTCTCCTTTTATTCTGTTTCAGGCCACAATAAGAAAAGCTATGTGCTCCTGTTTGTCAATATTGTTAAATTGTAACAAGTTTTTGCTGACTGCACAAATGTAGGTCCTTTTCAACACCTATCCAACTTTCACAAGCACGGGAGGGTGTTTTCTGTGTCAAGAAGACACAAGAAAGTAAATGCTTCAATTTTTCTTTATATAAAATGTGAATGAGAAAAGTAGACAGAGGTTTGCTGCATGGCTATGGATGAAATAAAAAATGTTATTTTCTGGCATTTACATTGACATAAGACATCCCCATTTACTGAGAACCTCATTGTGATTTATCACCACTTTTTACTGAGCCAAAAAAAGGAAAACAAGAGGTAAAGAGAAAACTGACCCAACTGCATTACATACTCAAAAGTATTCTGCTGAAAACAAACCAGACCTTCAATGCTTAAGTTCCTTCTCTCTGTACTAATTGAAGCCTGTTTTGCTGCTTCAGATAAATAAACTTTTTATGTGAAATGTGCAAGTGAGAAGAGCAAATTAATTCTAAAATCTACTGGAAGTTAACAGAGAGATACTAAAGTCAGTTAACTTGGAAAAAGAGAAAGCAAGCATTTGAGGCAGATGGAACAAAACTATGCAGATAAAGGCAGGAGAAAATTCATTAGAAGACTGAATTTATCAATCTTGGTAAATCAAGCCATTAAACAAGTTTGAAGAATCATTCTTTTCAAGTTATTACTATTGCAATATTAGTGAGAAACAAATGAGGTTATCATGTTGAAAGCTAGCTGAAGGGTTGAAAGCAAATATTTTTTTATAGTTAACTGCCTTTGCCATGAACATCCCATACTTCTAAGTTAGATTTTTTGAGGAAGAGTAAAATGCAGATGGTTCCACAGAAGCTGATGATGTTCACAAGGGCAGCCCTGTAGGCCAGGAGTGCAAAGGAAGCAGCAGAATGGAAGCTGCTTCAATCAAATTGAAAGGAGCCATCAAATTATGTCTACATTCTTCACATGAAAGATCCTATTACTAACACTCATACTTTCTGGATGATTCATTATTTTAGCATAGTCTCATTCCACATGCATTGTATTTCACATTTTCTCTATATACTATGTGTGTCTTTAGGACAGAATCTTTATTAAAGGTCTTTCAAAACAGGAACAACATGAGTCAAATTATATTCAGACCATGCAGAGCACAACACAGTGTAGTGGGACTCCTGTCACGTTATAAGTCAGTAGGTTCTATCAAAAGATGACAGGTTTAAAGATCTTTGAGTGAGATTTAGTACTAGTACAGAAATTGATTACACTAAAGATTCTGCCTTCTGGTGTTTATGTAACAAAGAGGAAAAGGCAACTCCAGAAATTCCACCTCCGTTACATGTAACATACACTACTTCAAAAAGTGTGCCAAGTTAGTACATTTGCTTTAGAGACTCTTGGAAATAAAGAAAGAATGATTTATAAACGTGTGAATGGCTTCTTACACTGCTTTTTCTTTCCTAGAAAGGCTACGGGAAAGGCTTGGACCTCAGCCAAGCATCATTTTCCCGGTGGCTTCAGCACAACAAAACCCCATTCAAACAAATTTCCAAGAACACCATGGAGACCCAGGACTAGCCCTTCATTCTTTCAGTTGATGTCATGAAGAGCCTATGCTATGTTCTTAACCTCTGAAAATAAAAACACAGTCTTTTGAAAATAATTTCTCTGCTCTGAGACTCATGGCAGATTTAGGAGAAAAGAGAGAGGAAGAATTATACAAGAACGAAGCCTGCTCAATGGCCACAGCAAGGTCTTGGCGGGATCCTGGACTGTAAAACTCCATAATCTGACTGATGGACATACTGGGAGAGCCACGAGCAACTCTGTAGCAGTAGCCAGTGCTGTAGCCACTAACGTTACCCCTTGACAGGCACGTCTGACACACAATGCAAGGTTCACATTTAGGCCTATCAAGTGCCAGGTTTAAAAGCTAAAGAGTTGGATTCCCTGGTAAGAACAAAAGGGAAAAAGAAAAAAAAAAAAAAAAGAAGAAAAAAGTAAGACCAAGGATAAGATAAAGTCTTTTAAAGTTGCCTTTGCAACTGTTGCAAGGAGGGACTAGGACAAGAAAAGTGCAATTGTTAAATGCATATCCAATGCAAAAGATACTTGTATTCTGTGAAATCACTCTGTGATAAGTTAGCCTGAAAAGGTTTGGGACAAAAAAATAAAACCAAATACATATTTAGAAGATATACTGCAATTAGAATTTCTATGCACATTTGCACCTGCTTCCACCTTTTTTTAAAGTCAATTCTACATATAGTTTTCTGCATCAACTTCTGTACCATCTATTTTATTTCAACAGCATTCTTTTTTTAAAAAAATATTTAAACTTTACAGTTTATGCTCATCATGTTTTAATATATACCCATGTTTGAGATAACTGTAATGTAAAAATAGTCTGACACCTCTTATTTCTTTGTAGTCAACTATTGTCTATGCTTTCATTAGAAGACAAGATGATAGACTATCGAAGTAGTCTACACCAGAGAGCTTTTTTCACAATGACCAATGGCTTTTTATATCGGACAGAAACCATAAAATATTCAACAGTTCATATATTGTATCTAGATCTCATTCTATCACACAAGCTTTCACTTTTGTATCTTAAGATGCAAAGTTGTTAGTGCTTAAGATGCAAAATAATATATGAAAAAGATTAAAAAATATTAGTGTATTCATCATTGTAACAGATTTATAAATTAGAATTTACATTCCCATGTTCCGTGCTTCTGCTTGACTCAGATTTTCTTCAGGTCCAACAATTTTTATATTTCTGATAATGTTCTTGGCTTTTTCCCAGAATTTCTTGATGTGCTTTTCATGGTAAACCTCCTGTAATCATGTTAACAACGTTTATAGTGAATTAAAAGTACAAGTTACTGTGAAGTCATAAACATAGTGTTCAAGAACACATTGTATTCTATCCTAAGCAAACAGATGGTAAACAGTATTTGAAGATATTCCAGTATATCTGTCATTAAAATGAAGCTCTTCTGTCCAAAATTTTAGCAAAGGAATCCAACACATCAGCAATATAAATCAAAGCTGTACCGCCAGACCAATAACGTAAGATTCAGAGACTGTTTGTGCAATATTTTTTCAGGATATTTATTCTACAGTCTTCAAACCCATTCTACAACTTCAGTGGCACACAAGTTTTTTATGCCACTCCAGAATGGCTTTAGAGAGGGAACCGCCAGCGGTACCCATGTGGACAGTCACAGTCATTGTTTCTTTAAAATGTAGTCATACTGATTGTTTCTATGATTTCTAATTACCCTACCTCTAATTGAAGAGATCTCAGCTGCATGCAATGCTTCCAAACCAGTGCCCTCATTTGTAGCTTTTGCATATTATTAGAAGAATTAAAACACTGGGTAGGGTTTTCCCCCCCTCTCTGATTAAAAGAGCTATTTCAGTCTTTTTATACACATTTCAAATATTGTATGACTTTTGGCTGAAGCAATGAAACCTAGTATAGCCTACAATTCCTTTCTGCATATCACATTTAAACCTTTAATATCCCCTTACAAAAGCACACCGAAGACTAAAGATAAGCTCTACTTCTATTACTCAGGCCTTTTGTGCTATGGTATCAACAGTAGTGCACACCAAGTGAAAAAGGGCAGAATTATATTTTCCTACCATTCCTCTTCCAGCCCAGTTTTTTCCAAAAGCCACACATCTGTCACCTCACTCATGAAAACAGCAATACTGAAGTCACTGGTGAAGTATCAGCAACACCAGATCATTAGGTAATTAGCAAAAAGCATTAAAAATAATATTCAAAAGAGTAACTTATCTGTACTGTCATTCAAAATATAGCTGGACACACCAGTCTTTCCCATGGCACCCGGTAGGAGCAACAAGTGAAAAATAAATGCACTAGGGTATCACAAGATGAAAAGCAAATCCAAATGTTAACTTTTGGTCAGTCCTGAAGTGGTCAGGCAGTTGGCCTAGATGATCATTGTAGGTCCCTTCCAACTGGAACTATTCTGTTCTTATTCTACTCTATTATCTTTTTGTCAATTTGTACTTTCCCCAGAAGCATACACTTTAAGATAGTCTTTTTCATTACTAAAATGGAAATAATCTAATCAGTTTCTTTAAATAGACTTCAGTAAGCACTGCCACAATTTCATTTGTGCATTTTTTCCACTTCTACATACTAAATTCTGAAAGATTATCTCCTCCTATGCAGTTTAACTATGTACATATATAGAATCCTCACACACTTTCATTCATACCATAATTTCCAAAATTGAAGCTTTGTGCAATAGTAACATCACACTTACATTATTATGAATGAAGATACTGAGTGCCTCCTTTGGGTAGTCCAGAGTCAACAGTCTGTCTAAAAATTTAGGTAGGAAAGGAGTGGGTTGTTCAATGAAAACACCGATTCTTACTCTTGGATATTCCTAAAAAAAAAATGATATTTTGACACAACCAATAAGACTTGCCTCAGAATTTTCTAAGATTAGTTATATTAAAAAGCAACTAATGTCATGTTGTAGTAACTTAGGCTACACAGCTTTCAAACAATCAAAACCAACTAGCTATGCCTCTTGTTTATTTTCACTGACTTCGCTAAATAAGCAAAAATAGTGGATGTAATACTGCTAGAAAACTCTTCTAATTCCAATAACAGAAACCAGAAGTAGAAAATAATGTATTATGTTTTTTAAAATTCCTACTTAAAAATATTAGAACAGAAAAAAAACAAACACAAAAAAAAAAAAAAAAACAACACTAAGGAAATACAGCTAGAACTGCATGGCAAATTCATTTTTTGAAAGTAACACACATATATATAGGTTAAATTTACAAGAAAATGTAGGGAAGCGCAGTTTTTTTAAAAGTCGTTACAGAACAAATACCACAAAATATTTTACTCATCTGTACTTTAAGCCAAGGACTGCAATAGCCTTTCATATGCTCCGATGCACTATTTCTCACTGATGACTGTAAGTGGGCTCTGCATTACTTCCCTACTCACTGATTTTATAAAGACCTTTGATGAATTAACTAGACATTCTCCCCTTGCATCCAGGGATACTGAAGTTTTATCCACCTTATTTTAATGTGAATTCTCAGCTTTTGAACATTGGTACTAATTCCACAGCACTTTTGTGTATTCCTAAAATATATTATTACATTACGCGAGACAAATTTAACTTCCAAAAGCTTTGACTCCTCCACAAAAAAATGCACTGATTAAACAAAATTTTTTCCACCTCTAAAACAGACAGTATAACTGCCTAACCCACTACAAGGCTTAGAGAGAAACCTTATACAAGTATAAAAGGCTGCAAGTTAGCTTTCCTTAAGCAAGCCAACACCCACTTGAAAAGTGTCTGGATAAACCATCAGCGCGTGTTGAGATTTCAGTGTCACTGTCTACATCGGAAACCCAGAAACACACTGGCAAGCGCACCCGATCAGAAACATCAGGCACCAGTGTTTACCCTGACTACCTCTTATTCCCAACTTCATCTGCAAACCTAAGACATACTCATGCAGACATCCTAATAATTTCCAACCAGCTGATGAAGACGTACAAGTGTCTTGAAAAAAGCAACTGTGATACTCTCTGGCAGCCATTCCATTGAGGCTGGTGTCATGGTAACTGGTACCGCTGACCATAAGCGGCGAGGAAAGCAGCGCGTGCCATCGAGCTTGCTAAGCTGAACATACACGTGTGCTACCAATAACAGAACTGCTGCAATAGTTTTGCAAATTTCTCTTAATTCTAAGGCATCTTCCCGTAATTCTCCAATACAAAGAGAACTAGGTTCAGGCTGGACCTTAAAAGGTTATAGGGACAATCAGGAATTACTAACACTCATCCAATACACCAAAGTGTGAACCGCTTGGCTCCAATGTCTACACCAAAATCTCAGGAGTGTGACCAAAGCAAAACAGTGTTTATAAAATTAAAAATTCCTGCAAACTGCATCTTCTTAAAGCAAAGAGTTCATCATCTAGACCCTGGTTCCTCATACTGTAAAAAGCTGTCACTGCATAATCTGAATCTAGGTCAGAATGAACAACTTTAATACACAGTATTTTGAGTATATCAAGTCTGAAGTTTTATTTCTTCCCAATTATGCCTCAGCAAAAACACTTTTGGAATATCTGGTCTGTACAGGGATGTTACATTTTGTCTGACAGATTTTCTCATTTTCAATAAGGTCATATGTATCCCTTTTAAAGCTTACTTTTTCACAACGAGTAGTCATACTGAGTCAAAGTCCAGGAACCCTTGCCACAAGAGGCACCAGGGAAGCAAGATGAGCAAGATCATCCTTTCCAACTTCATTGGGAAGTCTCCATACTAGTAACAAATTTAAGAAGTAGCTCTAGGGTGATTAAGTTTGTTGTCAAATTTAATGTGGGTTTTAGCAAAAAAAAAGAAAGTTAAGAAAAGTAGCAAAAATGTACACTCATTGAGCCATAGTGCACTGTTCAACTTATTTACCATTACCCTGCTGCCTGGGCAGGTAGCTAATTTGGGGGTGGCATAGGCTGCTGATGTTAGCAGAGAAGAAAGCAGTTACTGACTGTTTCCACACCTCAGCTGTGGTCAGAGTATGGGGTTAGAGCAACAGGACAAGGACTGAGCAAAAAACTCGGCATTTGTGGCTCTCAAATCCTTCATAAGTAACCCCGAAGCTCAGCTTTTCACAGGCCACGCTCCCAGCACCTGTTCACACTGACTGGTAGTGAGCCTCAGGCTCTTCTGCTCATCTATCACAGACCAACCTACACAACCCACAGCAACACCTCCACCTACCCCTGCCCTGCATGCACCTACCCCCAAGCTGCACAGAGGGAAGGATATCCCTATGCCCACGATGGAAAGCAGTATTATTTCAGCTCCTTGGTCTACAGTGGACCTTATCTCTTTTGTACTGCTAAAATCAAGGTCTGTAGGCAAGCCCAGCCCAAAACATTGAATCTGCAACACCTAAGCTCATCAAGTCAAGGACTCATTCATGCTACAATTCATCTAAAGGAACTCACAGCTCAAAACATAGTTGGTATCAACAAATCTGATTCTCCACTTAAAAGAGCAACAGCAAAATTCTCAGAAGGTATGACTGCATCAATGCAGGAAGTTAAATAAAACAATATGAGAAGACTAATTTAGAGGTAGAGAGTTGGTATTGCTCTTTTCACTGAAGATTTCTTGTTAAGTAGCAACCGGCCAGGCCAGAACAGAAAGCGCGTTCAGAAAATGAAATATTGCTTGTACTTAGAAATGCCTGAAGTAAACAGTTTCACTGAGGCCAAGGAAAAGTCTCGTTATTTCTGCTGGCAGAGGGAGTGAGGTATGAAGTCCAAAAAATGAATTACAGTAAGGAATACACATTCCAAATAGATGTACATAAACTATAGGAAGCTATCCAGTAAATCATTGCAAGTTACTCATTAGCGGCTTTAAGATTTAACTGCTCCCCAACCATGTTTTAATTGCAAACACCATTAGGAAAAACACACAACTTCTTTTTCTCAGGTAAACTTTATATTGAGAGTATAACAACTATTTCAGTAGAACACCATTTGAATGTTGTATTTTTGAAGCAAAAGTAAAATTAAAAACCAAATTATATAAAAAGAATCTGAAAGTTATTATAATTCCAGCAATAACTCTTTAAATCTATATTCCAGTCCATAAGCTGCTTATTGTCCAGCAGTTCTTTCGTGATGTACTTTCATTACAAAGATAACAAGGCACTACTTCTCTCATGCTATCCTCAACATGACCCTTTAAGACACGTTTTTGTTCTAATCTTCAATACAGAACAGAAATTAGACAGCTGTTAGAAACAGCCTCTTAATAATACTCAGAATGTTCCTTTAAGTACAAGCCTTGCATTTCCACATGGTAAAGCTTAATACTTAGTCTGCCTAAAATTTACTGAGTACAAGCTGAAATAATCACAAAGACACTAGAGATGTCATTCTGTCTCTTTGGCTCCAAGCATAAGTTCCCAAATATCTGATATACACGTACACATGCATGTGCGCCTATGTTTGTCCTACAACAATTCTGAAGTCTGAACTGATATCTAATCTCAGTTACATCAGATTTATTCTACAGATACACATTCACATATACAATACAGGTATCTATTATCCTTTACAAGGTGAAGCAGTTTTGACTATTTTTCTAATCTCAGAAAATAGTAACTGTAACCACATTACAGTTAACTGTCAAACTCTATTTATAAATGAAATTAAACTGATGCATATGCAAGTTTTTTTGTAGCTCTGCAGTTAAAAATCTAAAATATCTAAAAAGTTTTTCTACTTCACAAAAATTCTTGTTATTCACTTGAATCTTGCATGATTCAAAAATGATTGAACAGAGGTAAGGACCTGGAGGGCTTTTGGGGATGGCATCATCTTTAGCAATATTGGGGAAATCTATATTAAAATGCATGCATAAATATTTCTAAAAGTATTGATATTTCCAGTAAATTAGAAATCCATCTTTACAATTTCATATACCAGAAAAAATATCTTGGGGTGTCTATAGAACATAATATTGCTTTGCCTCAGAAATCACCATACACCTATCAGATGCATTCAAAAGGTGTTTGTTCTTGTGAAAAGTATTCTTACCGTTACTGTTGACAGCTCTAGTAAGTCTAAATCACAAATACTGCAACCAGTTTCCTGTGTCCAAGCATTGGGGATATAGTTTCCCAAATAATTCAAGTGAATCTGGTAAACAAATGAACAATTCACATTAATGAAACGTACATGAAAATGGTGATTTGTATCTTTTAAACAATTCAGGCTTACTCATTGAACCCCTTATACCAAAAGGCAATTGACTGTATTTATTTAAGATTAAAAAACCATAAACCCAAATACAAAAAAAAAAGCTGGTAAAAGCTATTTATTCCTCTTTTTATTTACAAACCACAGATGATATTCTGCTGCAGCTGTCTGGGCCCAAAGAGCTGCACCCCATGAGAGGGACTGAAGTTCCTGAAGAACTGCCCCGTGGGAAGGACTCGGGTTGAAGAAGTCCGTGGACCACTGTCTCCCATGGGAGGGAGCCCAGGCTGGCACAGGGCAGGGTGTGAGGAGCCTCCCCTGCCAAGGAAGGAGCGGCAGGGACAGCTATGAGGGACTGACCGCAGCCCCATTCCCCGTCCCCTGTGCCGCTCAGTGGGGGGGGAAAGAAATTGTGAGTGAAGTTGAGCCCAGTAAGAAAGGAGGAGTGGAGGGAAACTGTTTTTAAGATTTAGTTTTATTTCTCATTATCCTACTCTGACTTGATTGGCAATAAATTAACTTTTCATCAAGTCTGTTGACTGTGATGGTAATTGGTGAGTGATCTCTCTGTCCTTATCTCAACCTACGAGCTTTTAATTTTATTTTCTCTCCCCCGCCCAGCTGAGGAGGAGATGATAGAGCAGCTTTGTTGGGCACCTGGCATCCAGCCAGGGTTGACTCACAACAACAGAAAGAACGGCCATATGAAAAACCCACAGAAAACGTAGAAGATAGATTGTCAAAAATACATCATCTGGGAACCTATGCCAAGATTCAGAAGCCACCCAGAGGGATACATTTTAAAGCAGCATCTAGCTTCTTAACACATTTGCATTGGTACCAAACAGCATATGTACTTTTTCTGTTGATGGGCTGCCTGGGCTGCCCTGTCCTCCTGGATTCCACAGGAAGTTTGTGCAGAACTTCACTCCTCTCTACTGCCATTTGCAATGGTTAAAGGAGCTCTTATGCCAAGGAAAGTCTGCCTGAGTGAAGGCTGCTATTCCTTCCTGCTCTACTGCCCTCATCACAAACTGGAAGGATAGAATATAATTTTGTATAAAAAACACACTCCAGCACAATACTCAATCTGCATTTTATCATATTCTGGGTGGTTGTTTATGCATATTGAAAATCATTCTAGACAGATTATAATAGAATTGTTTGAACTTAATTTCAGAGATGTACAATGAAGTCTACAAAAATGAATATATATTTCATAAAAAATGTCATCGCTCTTCAATAAAAAAATTACACATCAAGTTGTCAGGATAATTTAGTATCCATTTCAAATAAGTGCCTCTGAGCAATGCTATTTACTAATCTGCAGACAGAAGAGATTAAGTACAAAACAGAACATTCTTATAAACAAAAAGCTTTTACTATTTGGAGTTAATTCTGAGAGTTAGTTTCATGCTAGTTTATATACTAATGAGTGAAAACTTTATCCAATCTCGTTATATAATTGCCCTCTTCTATTCTGTGTTTAAAGCAGAACTACCTAACCACACTGTCAGTGTGATGCATACATCAAGTTTCCTCTTTGTTTTTAAAAACACATCACTGCATGTAGGAGATCGAGTTTTGTTTA
Organism: Podiceps cristatus; assembly: GCA_000699545.1. Taxonomy (NCBI): domain Eukaryota; kingdom Metazoa; phylum Chordata; class Aves; order Podicipediformes; family Podicipedidae; genus Podiceps; species Podiceps cristatus. The sequence goes on along the minus strand of KL278805.1, from coordinate 30,258 downwards.
ATGTAGCATTATTTGTGGATTAGTATAAAGGGCTCCAGCCTAAACTGCTTGCCCAACTGTAAAGTACAGTACCTTTCTTTTCATTGACAAAGTGCCAGCAAAGCCAGTGATGATAGATAACTTGAGGATTTAATTGAGGCAAAAATAACTGTAGCAACATGGAAGAAATTGGTCAGATATTTCACCACTACTGCATATTTATAAACCAAATAGATAACAGCAGCATTATATTCACTAATTCCAAAGATGATATATAGTGCAAAAACTAATCATCAGCAGCAACTGGGATATTAATGAGTTTCGAGCTTTATTACATTCTCCTGGAAGGTCTTTTTCTGAAAATAAGGAGCTACAGTAAGGAACATGTATTCAGAAGGACTTAGAAAGTAGCTGAGCCCAGACCTTCAGCCAGAAGCTATTAGAAATGATACACCTTTGTGCTTCTTTGCCGTGTAACAAAAATATGACCAAAATGTACCTATTTCTCCCAGAGAAACCGTGCCAGGTCCTCTGAACCACTGAATCCTACACATGGACAAAAGCTGCCAAAACTGCTGTTTCACAGGGCCCACAGTGCTCTACCATGAACCCAAAGCTCACGAGCCACAGGTACATTGCAGGCAATGATCAATGACACTGAAGAGCCAGCCATGTGTGTATATATTTTTGCCTATAATTTTTTTTATATATGTGTATACAAACGCACATCAAGGTCTGCAGTAGGATCAGCTGTGTTACCATTTTATACTCCAGCCTGTGACTCTTTGTTAGATCTTTCTTCCCCAAAAGCCTATTCTTCTGATTACCGTTTAATAACCAGACAGACATTTTTCACTAGTTTCAAGAATTGCTTTGTGATAGTGGACAAATTAACATAAGCTTACTCGCTTCTAATATCCCATGCTACAGTGAATTTGGGAGCACCATGAGTTCTTTCAGCAGTGATACCAAGTTACAGTGACAGCAGAATAACGTGATGTAGACAGCTATTAGAATGGGGTTTTTACCATTGCAATTCTTATTAACATTAATTGGAAATGAGCAGTGATGGTGTGCTATGGCTGTTTCAGACGCTTCCACCACTGGTTTTGCCTCTTAAGATTGCAATCCTTGCACGAAAGTAAAAACACACTGTCACTCACTTTAGTTGGACCATTTCCATGAATGGTGATTGGTAATGTGTCATACACTGAATTTCTTGCTCTTGCTTTTCTTTCTTCAAATTTCAAAAGGACTTCATCTGAAAATCAACAAAAATCATACAGTAATAACAGTTTATAAACAAAAGCTAACATTTCAGAGTTCTTTAAGTTCTTGCTGATACAGTATACCCTGCTGTTGCTATCATTTTCAATGTGACTTATTTGGAAGCTTTTGCTCACTTTTTTTTTTAACTAGATCTTAAATTCTAAGCTCTTTATGCTAAATAAGGTTACATCAAATTTCAGAGTTTGTCATTAGCAGCCTTCAGTATTTGAATAAAATCTGCTTTAAAAACAAGTTTATAGAAAAATCATAGTTATTTGAGATATGATCTGACTATAAAAAGTGGTTCCATATTTGGAGATTAAAGGTAAGAAAGGAAGTTTGCACGGATGCCATTTTTCAATTTATATTAATGACAATTCAATAAAGGAAATTCCACATTATTCCATATTCCATTTCATTATGTATAGCCATTTGCTTAAGAACAACTAAAACGCAATTTTAATTACCAGTCTTACTCCTGTAACTAAGTCTGTTAAATGCAGACGGAAAAACTGTTCTTAACTTTGTATTTATTGCCAACTTCATATAATCGAACACTTTTTTCTATTTTAAATCAATGGGAGAAATCTGTTACTATTAAAACCCAAAACTCCTGTAACTAATCTGGTAATCAGTTTACCCATCCAAGTATTTCTTTAAAACAAGTATATGTTTAAGGAATGATATTCATGGTTAAGCAAAGACTGTTAATAGTAGTTAATAAAACAACGTGCAAATCATACACTTACCAACAGCTCCATTTAGGGTCTGGAAAATTGTACATTTGTGGTCCAATGTGATGTTAATGCGTTCCTGAAATAAAAGTAGAAAGATGTTGAGACATTCTAAAAGCCAATGTTTTTACAGTAATGTTACAGTTATACTGCAGTGGCAGCAAGTAATCAGGCAAAACTACTCTACATATTCAGCTCTTAGATATAATTCTTAATTTCATACTGTTAAGTTTTTCTATATTCCCGAGTTGTGCAACTGTATAGCAATCGGTTTTATATATGCAAAAACTTTATCTAACCTGGAAAGATAAAGGTCGTAACTCTCCAAAGAAACTTCAGTTTGGCAGTATAAGGCCAATATAATTTGTGTCTTATCTTAAAAGTCTTGGCCAAGCAAGAAAACATACTGTGCTTCACAGTCTCAAAAATACAAAAGCCAAATCTGAGTATCACATCAAAATAGAAAACATCACAATTTTTAAAATATGTTCCTAATATTGTATTATTAATGCTACTTTATATTCTTACTTAAGGTACCTTGTTTTGAAGTTTTAACAAGTTGATCAAAGTATATAACCTCTAATATATACTGTTGTTTTGGTCTTCCAAGATTTTGTTACATATTCTACAACACTGGACATTACCATACAGAAAATCAGTGCTAATGTATTGGACAATATCACAAGCTATAGGTCATGGAGGCATTTTGAATCACAGTGCAGTAGTACACTCTGCAAAGGTGCACTTTTTTTGTCTAGAAGACAATCTGTTTAGACAGCTAATTATATTACTTCTGACTTTGGTGCAGAGTCAGCTTTAATGTCTCTACACCCTGTCCTTTCAATTACACATCCAGCATCTGACTAAACTTGCATAAAATAAATTCAAACATTAAGGGCTGGAAGGAATGTTCAATAAGGAACAGCTAAGGACTTTGGGCTTGTCTAGTTTGGAGCAAAGGAGGTTGAGGGGTGACCTCATCACTCTCTACAGCTTCCTGAGGAGGGGACATGGACAGGGAGGTGCTGAGCTCTTCTCCCTGGGATCCAGTGATAGGATGCATGGGAATAATTCAAAGCCCCCAACACAAAAAGGACATGGATGTGTTGGAGCGGGTCCAGAGGAGGCCACGAAAATGATCAGAGGGCTGGAGCACCTCTCCTATGAAGACCAGCTGAGAGACTTGGGACTGTTCAGCCTGGAGAAGAGAAGGCTCCGAGGTGACCTTCTAGCAGCCTTCCAGTACCTAAAGGGGCCTACAGGAAGGATGGAGAGGGGCTTTTTACAGGGGTGTGTAGTGAAAGGGCAAGGGGGAATGGTTTTAAACTAAAGGAGGGCAGATTTAGATTAGACATTAGGAAGAAATTTTTTCACTCTGAGGGTGGTGGGGCACTGGCACAGGCTGCCCAGAAAAGCTGTGGATGCCCCATCCCTGGCAGTGTTCAAGGCCAGGCTGGATGGGGCTCTGAGCAGCCTGGTCTGGTGGGAGGTGTCCCTACCCATCCATGGCAGGGGAGTTGGCACTAGATGGTCTTCAGTGTCCCTTCCAACCATAACCATTCTATGATTCTATGAAAGCTGCACCAGGGGAGGTTGAGACTAGACATTAGGAAGCATTTCTTTACTGAGAGGGTGGTCAAACACTGGAACAGGCTTCCTAGAGAGGTGGTTGATGCCCCAAGCCTGTCAGCGTTTAAGAGGCATTTGGACAGTGCCCTTAATAAACATGCTTTAACTTTTGGTCAGCCCATATTAGTCAGGCTGTTGGACTAGATGATCATTGTAGGTCACTTCTAACTGAAGTTTGCTATTCTATTTTCATACCTGTATCTAAACTTGCCTGATATTTCACTTATAACTTAACTGAAAAACATCCATGTATTTCAGAAACTTCACATCTGTCTTAAGTCTACAAATGCTCAAAATCAGCCTCAAAATTCTGCAATATCAGCTTCTAAAAGTCTCTTTGCATCAATACATTGTTAATTTTCCTTAGCCCTCTTTTTTCCAGCATCAGGGCCATACCTCTGACATCTATCATACTTCAATGCTGCTACTCAGCAGATAACTTTGTTAAGCTAGGGCACAGAAAGGTCTTCACCAAAAATTTACGATGCAGCTTTATTGAACGTATCTGCACAAAAAGCTGAAGAGTGAGAGGCAGTTGCAGGCAGGATCTGAAATGGCAGCAAGGCAAAATATAAAACACTGGATCAGCAAGTAGCTCAGTGACACCCTGGAAAAATGCCACATTTTCCAGCTGTCAAACTGCCAAATACATGGGACCCTCATTGAGATTAATGTGTCCAATCATATACCTCAAAGCTATTATTTCTAACAACAAAGCACAACCTGCCTGGATCTGCAGACAGCCTGAAATAATATATCAAGTCATGACCCTTTGGAAGCCTGTTCATCACTCCGGCAGTAGGAACCTTCAGAGAACAAACACAACCATCAACACGGCACTCAGTAATAAAGAGACAGCATTCCTTTTATTTTTATCTCCTGATGTTTTATGAGGAGCAGCATGTTATTTCAAGCAGAAAGAAATGAGAAAGCCAGTCACTACCTACCCTTGCCAATGGGTCAACATAGATTTTGGTGTAAAACAGCTGGTCATCATCATTATCCTGCAGATTCCATTGCTGCACAATACGATTTATATATGGAGCATAACCAATAAATCCTGTAATATCACACACACAAAAGTTATTTCCATAAAAAGCACTACTCTGCCAATGCTGTCCACCAGTCAGGGACTTCATTCTGACTATTTAGAGCCAGCAAAAGGAAAAGTATGAAATTCATACAGCTTGGCTCAAAATCCCGTTTTCTTCCTGTGATATGTACCAGTTCTGTTTTAAAGAGTTCATAATTAAGGGTTATTTTTATACCAGTTCTATTTTAAGGTTAAAAAAAAAAAAAAAAAAAAAAAAAAGGAAACAGATCTGTTTAAGATGGTCCCAAGAACTCCAAAGCATGAGATTAGACTACTACTGTTCCCCAAAAGCTTATCTGTAGAAAAAGTTTCATTTTCATCAATCACCTCTCGCTGGCAGAGAAGCCTGAATCTAATACTGCCAGAACTGCAAAGAGAACTCAACTCAAACCCAATATATATTATGTTTAAGCCAAACCAAACAAAGATAGGGCAGATCGGTAAGGTAAAGAAAGGAGGGAAAGGAACGGGGACACTCCCAGATCTACACGCTGCCCAGCACCATGTACCTAGGAAAAGTGACATATTGTGCTCTGTAGCAGTTAAACAGTATCAGTGCATGTATTATCAACTGCAAAATTATTACCAAAGCTGGCATTTAAAGGAGAACTCCAGAATCAACACATCATGGAGATTAACAGGAGTAACTTGCACTTCTCTTGGAATGAACTGCGAAGTCATGCTGACGGGCCAGGCAGAGCTACCAGCACATCACTATATGCAGAGACCCCTAAGGTAGCCAAGTCAGGAAATTCTGTGCCTCAGCTAAACTGTGCCTATAAATAGCATGTACTGCTTTGACTGGGCTTATACACTAGACTGAATCTACTTCTGAAAAAAAAAAAATCGGTGGTGATTAGGTCATCCCTGCACAGCATTTCATTAAAAGACACTGTTGCTTGCTAGGCTGTTACTTTATTTACCTGCTTTTTACAAGTTATTGTCAACAAATACTATGTAAGTTTGAATGAAAACTATTTTTCAGCACAGAAGAGGAGTTATTCAAGGGGGGAGGGAAAGAACAGCAAATCCAGTCCTCGATTTTATACTTGGGGAATTCAGGAACAGTTCCACATACAAATACATAGAACAGATAACAGAAGTGAGTCATGTTCAAGTTCAAGGGTTTAATGTGTTCAAGAATCACACTTGCCTCCTGAATTCAGGAATCGTTTTCCACTCCGGACAACAGGATACTTGTCAGCTAGCCTCTTATCCGGCCAAATTAGTCCATCTGCTGCAAACACCACTTTATGATTAGTTTCCTGAAATTTCTTTAGCAGTTCCTCAGGACCCCCCGCAAAGATAACATCATAGCTGAAAATAAAAAAAAAATAAAAATAAAAATAAAAAAAAATGATATCCATTAGATTAGTTGAATTTTAATGCTTCTGTGTTCAAAACAAGTGGTTGGAGTGTTCAAATTTTAAAAGTCATACAGACGGTCCTTTTATTGTGAAAAAGGACTCATTAAATCATGTTTTACCACCATGTAAAAATTCTATACCCTTCTAGGAGAAAAACCTCAATCAATACTATTTGTCCAATGCAGTTTCCCCTTCTATTTACATCCATTTTTAAACCTTTCGCATTTTGGACATTCTTTTTCCTTCAGATTTCATCTACCTGAAATTGATTTTTACATTTCATTTTTTGGAGTAAAAATTATATCCCCTTTAGAAAACTGTTTGTGTTTATGAACAACCACCAGGGGAAAAAAAAAAAAAAAAAAAATCAAAACTTAACAGACGAAATAGAGTAGGAGTGAAAGATTACTTAGGTCACTCTCACTGGGAAACTTTAGATGATCTCATTCCAAAACACAATGGCACTGACTTTCTTCAGGTATGTCTTGTCAAGAACATACTTAGGTATTTCTCAGTAAAGTCTAGTTGCCCATAAACTTTAACTGTGTCACATGCTGACAATATACAGATTTCTCCTTCAACCTCTTTAATGTACTGAAGACTTCAGAGGACTCTAAACTTCACAATATCTGTTTATGAAAAACTTCACTTGCCTTTATGTGTTCATCAGATTTGATTCTCAACTCCTATTGAGGACAAAGACCTAAAGGTGGAAGGCTTATCTCTAAAAACAGCAGTTGCCCACAGCTGAAGGTCAACACTACCCCAGAAAGGAACATGCACAAGTCTGGCAAAGATCATCTAAGAATGCAGTATCACAAGCCTAGTGGTTTCTTGTTGATGAACCATTATCTAAATCAATGCACTCGGGAACAAAAAAACAAAACAAAACAACAAAAAAAACCACCACCCACCACACCATAAACCAAAACCTCAAAAATATGTATAAATGATTCAATTTTTCAGAGTATAAGGTTCCTTTATTTGTACTTGAGATCGACATATAAAAGCATTAATGTGCAAATCACTTCAAGGTTCATTTTACACTGCATGAAGCCATGACACAGTAGTATTAGAATCACATCAGAGATTAGCCACTGGCTGAAGAAGCAGAATATGTGGATTTAATGGCGGCATCTCAGCCTCACAGCTTCCTCATCTGAATGCAGGTATATTCTTACTCCACACATCTACCTTAGTAACTGAAAATCATCAGCCTGACATAGGGCAAAGGAATGGCACAGCTACCAGAAATCAAGAGGCCTAACCTTGACCAAGGTTTTGTTCTTGCAAACTCCTTTAGCTGGGCTAAGAAGGACAGCAGTACCCTCACCTGCAGTACACAGACCTCTCGCATTGCAATGTATTACTCAGCAATAGTGCCAACGGATCGACAATTACTGACTTCTGGTATTTCTTTATTACAGTTATGAAATTATTTTAAATGTTCTGTCTTCAGAATGGATTTCATGCAACTGGCCTAAGAGCACTGAACAACAGCTGGCTTACAAATGCAAAAGAGAAGATTTACACCGCAGAGCAAAGTATGAACCCTGGAAAGGAAGTGTATTATGTAGTCTATATAAAGTAAGTGGGTTTCCAAAAACTCTGTTTTGTTTTTTCTGTAACTTTGGCAGAAGAATGTATAAAGAAAAGTACATTTTGGAGCTTCCCCAGTTTTGCAAAAACTGCCTGTTTCTGCCCAAATATACAGGAATACACTTCCCTCCCTTTTCCATTCAATTGATGCAGCCCAATTCAAAGCCAGAATGAGCCTGAAGAACAAGCAAGAAACAGAAGACAAGTTGAATACAGACAAAAACAGAGATTTGTCTGAGGCTTTAACTTAATAGTTTATGGCAGACTGTGCTTCTCCTCTTTGATCAGGTTAGTGCTGCTGCTGCAATGACTTACAGCTGCAGGAAGGAACCGAACAGCCCTGGAACATTGCTTCCAAGGACTGTCATTCTAGAAAAAAAAGCCAAAGTTGAGCAACATGCTGGGCTAGCCACAGGCTCTGCTTCTGAAAGGGATATGCTACTTATAACAGCACAGTTTATAGTACAAAGCACAGTACAGAGCTGCTAAACTGCATTACCAATTATTGTAAACCTTACACAGTAATGGATATTGTGCAAGAGTACAAATCCAGCATGGACATATATTTTCTGCTGATTTTCATGGCCCTCTCTTGTCAAGAGGTGACTTACTGCCACCACACCTCCTCACGCTCAGGACTTCCATCACCCTCTGCCCCTCATTGCCAGCCTCCCCATCTGCTGCTTTATGAGGCTCCTGTTTTTTTCTCTCTAGGCAACAGCAAAACTTCTAGAGTCAAACTAAAAACCTATAAATCCACCATTTGCCTTGCTTACCTGCTATGTCAGATTACGTTCAGTCTATCCAGCACTCAATGACTGTAAGGGAGTATTCAGCTCAGGTCTACACCACTAAGTCTATGACAAAACCAGTTCCTGGACTATCCTTGACAGTTTATACTGTTATGGGTGATGCACATGACTTACTTTAAACAGGGCTTCAAAACTGGACAGGGGAGAAAGTGTGGATATATCCAGGAAAAAGCAGGCTGACTTGGCAAGCTGGAAAAGCTCAGATACTATTTTATTTATTCTTTATAAATCCTTCCGATTAAGTAGAAAGCAAGGGAGGAAAAAAAAAAAAAAAAAAAGTAAAAAAACACCAGAAAGTTTCCGTAACTCCAATCCCATTTCCTGAAGCTCCCAGATGGCAGATGCTTGGGGCTGGAATCCACTCATCCCTCCTCCTCTTTTGCAGCAGCAAAGCACCCCAGCTACACATCTAGTGCTGCCAGCATCACAGGGAAATAGCAACAGTGGCTTGGGTCCTCTAGAATTAAACATGCAACTTTTGCATCCACAACTTGTTATAACAACAGGGACACATTACTATTGGAGCTGCAGGTTAAGAGCTCAAAATATAAACAAGAGAGGGCTTACTAGTAACCAGCAATTCCAGTCTTGTATTTCACCATATTTAACTGGACTGTTCAGCCACACAGCCATTTTGTCGTTTACACTGTATTCCCACCAGGATCACAGTTTAACCATTTTGAGATATGTAGAAAAGGTAATTATCCCTCGTTTTCTGACAAATTATAAAAAAAAAAACAAAAACAAAAAACAAACACCCCACAACTCCCCCCAAAAAACCTTGAGAGCCTTCAAGTCTTCTACGATACAAATAGATGGCTGTGGGAGTTCTGGATGAACAGTCACAGCATCAACCATTTTATCCAGTCTGTACTGGCCGTTAGCCAGTTCAATCTGAAATGGTCCAAAGTAAACCATAAGTTAGCTCTTACAAAAACAAGCCTAATTTAAATAGCATTCCATCTGCAGGCAAAGCATTTTGCTATCTGCACCTAGACACAAGCTGTCCACAGAAGTTCAAACTATTTACAGAACTGTGAGCCATATGAAAAAACTTCCCCTCCCCCCCCCAAAAAAAGCAAGAAGCTCAGTTTAAGTAAACAGTTCACTAGAAACTATTTGCCTAGTTACAGTAAGTAAAGCAGGTATCTCCCCCCTCACCCCCCAAGATTATCGTCATTGTGAAGCATTTGGAATATTAATGAAAAACACTTGAAAAAAGGCAATTCACTATTACTGTCTTTTCCTAACTTACTGCTACATTGATTAACATTTAAATTGCAAACTAGGATGCCTGGAAATGAAAAAGCTCATTAGAATTAAAACATAATGCTAGAAGTGGCAAACTATTTTTTTTCTCCTATTTGGAATCAGTTCCACTGGCTTTAAATCAATATGTACTTAGGATTATGGACCTCTAGAGCTTGGGAGGCCTTAAATCCTGTGATTTTTCATGGCAAGAAAGATTACAGCATCTCCACGTTAACACACATGGTCCCCTGCACTCTCTCATCCATGCCAGCAAACATCCTGCCCCTCAAGAGAATACATTATATTGGAGAAGAATTTGAGCTATACCCAAATCTGATAAATTCGCATATTTTACCATATAGGGAGAAAACAGTGGCGCATCAGAATAATAAATTTGAAAACAAAGAAATTCAATGCAAGTAGCAAATATTTGGGAAGTGTTTGATTCAACTGAACCTTTAGTAAAGAACAAAATCTCCCAACCTTAAAAAGTTTAAGTTATTGCAGTATCAGTAGAACAACACTATGAACAAACATGTAATATGTTTACATTTAGAAAGATACTTTTTCTACTTACTGAATGCAAAATTGATCAATCCAATAAAAAAAAAAATCAAAAACTGAACATCTATCTCTAAACTCTTACTGTCAGTTCAGTGTACAAAGAAAATATTCAATGTAATAGATTTCCCTTAAAAATCTTGTTAATAAATTGGTTAAGATGATACAGACATTGTCTTTCTAGCTCTATCTGCTACTTTTCACAGGAGGTAAAATTAAAAAAAAAGAAAACCAAGTAGCATCTTTAAGTTTGCTACCATTTTAGCAGGCTACTCCAACTTTCCTAACTCTTAACTTATGCAAAACAACAAATGAACTTTCCAGTAAATTCCACTGTCAGACCACTTTTAGGATGTCTGCTGTACAAATCCTGCCAAATCTCTAACTTGCAAAAGGGTCCCTAAAATTCTTCAGCTATCAAATTTCTAATAAATAAATAAACTCAGAAAGTAGGTTAAAAGATCAAAGAAAATTCTGGAGCAGACATTCCAACATGACTCCGTAACATCAGTGTGAATCCACACACAAACCTGTGCCAGCTTGCACTCAGCTACCTCCCAAGGCTGCCTGTCTGCAGTCGGGGCTTCGTGTCCCTGATTCAGGACTTGGTCCCTTCCTTGCAGGGATGCTTTTAGAACTGTGAGCCTGTTCTGGCTAATGCTAGCATGGAAGAGCTTTGCGGCTGCTGTGAGCTGGATTCTTAGCTGCTCTGCTCATGCTCTTGTCACAGAAGCAAAAGCAGAGAAGGAGGGGGGGGGGAAAAAAAAAAAAAAAAAAACACACAAACAGAGGGAAGCAATGGAAAAAGTGGGATTTGAACATGTTTGAGCTCCCTGTTGTCTGTGACGAGGAGAAATCTACCTGGCCTCCAGTGAGGATGGTCAAGCATAGCTGTGCTATGAGCTATGACACCTGCAGCAGCACTGTGTCTCCATCACACAGACAGCACAGGCACAGGGAGTGTATCTGACACCAGACCTCTTGTTTCAGTTCTCTAACATGTAAAAGAAGTTCCCCTGTTAAGCGCTTTCCTCAAGGGCCCATTTTCCAGCTTCCTCCGTATCACTGTCACTTCATGGAACAAGATTACACTCTGTTCCCTACTGGCCACTATTTCTGGAGCTGCTTTTGCTCGTCCCCCATTCCACACTCCCAGCCCGCAGCCACGTCCTGCCCTCACCACAGCCAAAGAGGAAGAGGACAAACACTTGCCTAAAAGCCTGTCAGCTCCCAGTAACATTTTTTTACCCCCTCAAGGCAGCAGAACTATGAACCACTCTCACATCTGTAAATCGCTTAAAAAACTAATGATTGTTCCAAGAGTAATCTACTATTTTTATGAATGGAGAAAAATGAAAAGAAACTCTCACAAATAAACAGAGGGAAAAGCAGCATGTAACTTTCAGGATGTCACAGCAGCTACTTTTGCATGCCTACCCAGACTAAAATGTAAAGGCAACAAGCCAGGTTTGCTCACCAGTCAACAAACATCACAACCAAGTCCTCTTGATCAGCATAGCTTTCTATGCCTTCTTTCAGCAGTCGAACTTTCTGCCCTCCACCAATAGAGTTGGGCATCTCACTACCTTTCCACTCTTCACCTTTTCCAAGTACCTGGAAGAAGAAAAAAAAGTACTTCTTACTCATATCCAAAAAGAAGCTTTTTAAAGCAGACCCTTACTGAAAACAGATGTTAAAGCAGAAGCAACACATTAAAGCATAGCAAGCCAGCATTTCCAGCATCGCAAGTTTTCTGCGTCTGAAGCAGCATTCAGCACAATTACATCACTGCAAAAACATGAGAGAGACATTTCTTAACCAAATAAGAATTGAGCATTTGCCTGCTACCACCATTTATTCAAATGTATTTCCTTCAGGGGAAAAAAAAAAAAAAAAAGCTAATAATTGTTTCAAAATTTGTATTGGAAAAACATTTTGAATGACACCTTTAGAAGTCTATATAATCACTTTAGGAACAGGAAGCATAAGAGAGGTGGATCAGGGTATTACCAGTACAAATTGAAAGCTCTAGTCCTTCTGAAATCCCTCCAGAACACTTTTGTACAAGGAAAGGACAGGCTTCCCAACACACAGCTAGCTGCTGAAATTCCTCCCTAAATGTTCAGCTAAACAAAATTCCTCCCTATCCAAGCGCTATAGTGAATTACATCTCAAAACCAGACAAAACCCTTAAACTTTTTGTGGGTTTTGAGCGTAACATTTTTGGAACTTATAAAACCTGGAAGAACTATATCACACGACATTTTGGACAAATCTGCAAAGTTAATAGATGTATCCAGAGATCAGGCTTCTCACGTGCCTTAGTACAGCATTCTCATACTAAGAAAGGTTCTTGCCATCTTCCAAGTTACGTATGCAGAAGTCAGGCTTCAGAGACCCAAATAATTTCCTATTTATAGCATAGACACTGTAGCAAGTAACCAGAAACATTTCATAACACCATCTGAATCCCTGAATTTTCTCTTGCAGAATCAATTTGTGGGGAAAGTTTAGAAGGTGGTTATAGTGCCTTCCCTTTTTCCCAAGGTCATGCAGAGGCCAACCTCAGTACGTGACATACAGAGATATGGAGCAAGGCAGAAACAGCTGGCAAGAATGATTAGAAATGTTTTGTCCTCTCAAAGAATTACAGGTTCTTGGGAAACACAGTGAAACTTTCAGTTGTGACCCTCCCTCCTTCCCCGCAGCAGGGATCCAGCCTTGTTTAAGGAGGAAGACAAAATCCAAAGCTTTCTGAATGCAGTGCAGCTTCCAGAAGTATTCCTGCAAACAGAGGGAGCCGCACCAAAAAGCAACACAATATGATAAATCATGACAGAACCTGTAAGTGACTGAGGACACTAATCACAATAGCTACTAAACTGTAAACCAGTTCCTGAGGTAGTGGAAGAAGCACCCTCCCATGGTCATTCCAGCATGCAAAGAAGCTAATACCACTTCAGTTACTATTGCACTGTTTCTGTCTTGAAGAATGTATAGTATGGATATTTGGTATGAAAACATACAATACCTTTACTGTGTAGTTGAAATGCTTTGCAGTCTGCATGAAACGGTGAAAGCCATCGGTTTCTTTAGTTCCTACAGTAAAAACTAGTAGTTTATCTGAGGGAGAAAAACAAGAACACAATATGTTTTCAGGCCACAGTTTATAACAAAAAAAAAAAAAAAAAAAAAAGCGCATTGAACAGCACTAGATCAGGGGGCTTTATGATTTAACCTGCATCTCAAAGAGAGAAGGCAAATACTCTATCATATGATAGGCACGAGACATTATCAAACAAGAACTGCTATGGACAAGGGGGCTGTATTTAAAGTTATCCTCAGGAAGAGGAAGCAAAGAAATCTACCTACTCTGTAAACAACTAGTTCAAGACATGAAAACAAAGCTAGTATGACTACTAGACAGGAAGGAATATTCAAAACAAAAATAACATACTACTTTTCATTCTGAGCTAATCCCATGACCTCTTATCGCAGGACTGAATGGTACCAGAGAACTTCACCCAAGCTCGGCAACCTCCCTGAAAGGAACTGGTTCACATTCTTCGTGAAAACGGCAGAAAAAAAAAAAAAAAAAAAAAAACACACCATGGAAACCAGTCCCCCAGCAGGCAGCACTTAGTGCTTTTAAGTCCTTGGGCAGAGACAAAAAGAGTAAGGTGTGGGGTTTTTTTTATTCAGAGCTTCTGTAAATGATAGCAGTGCTAATTTTGCCCTCTTACTGCATGCAGGCAAATGACCATGCAACCAATTGCCTTTTCACATCCCAGGGCTTTTGACACAGTTCAAATGAGGCCATGAATTCCCACTAAACAGTTTCCCAATTAAACTACTGAACAACATGCAGCACCCTATGCAACATGCTGCACAATCAAGGTACATAATTCAAAGCTATGAGAGCGCCAGCACCCCTATCCAGCATCAAGTATTTAATCAGACCAGCCTGGATCCCAGAGCATTGCAGTTTCTCAACTCGGTCTGAGTTCAAGCAGCAGCTGCCCTCTAAACAGAGCCCATGAGATCAATCCTTACAAGGAAGTAAAATTAGTCACCTCCAATAAGCATTCTAGACACAGTGCCGGGTTTTGCTTCACCTTCCAATAAAAAAAAAAAAAAAAAAAAAACACACCACACACACACACACACACATCCTCTGGGTTTATCTTCACCAGCACAGTAACATGTGCTGGAAGTGGGCGCTGTGAAAAACATTCCTATTAACCCTTCAGCCTTGTCCACCACCACAGACCTAGCCACCCTCAGACATACAAGATGTCATCCTGAGTGTATTCAAATCATCACTTGCCATTTTGTTTTATTTGACACCAGCAAAATTAGCATACAAGATGATGACCTGCTTCCCACTTGGGTAGAAGAAATGTACCTTGCTAGTTACGCAAAGCACTGCAGCCAAGTACCAGGGTACTGCAAGTGCACCTCCGCTCAGTCAAGCAAAAATACCCGTAGGAATACAGGCACAGCTTGCAGAGCAACATAAAAAACAGATGTTCAAATTAAATTTGAGTCTGTCTAAAATAGCCACAGCAAGCAAACTACGGAGACTAGTCTCAGGAGTCACTGATATTTTTTCCACTGAAATAAGGCTTAGATTCAGCACTAGACAACAAGCCACTTCCAAGAACAGTCCTACCAAGTCAGACAGTGGTCTGGCTAGTCCATCCTCAACAGCAGCTGTAACAGTGCACATGAGGAAGAGCAAGGATAAAAAAGCATATATGATGCTTTTTCTAACAGTCTTTGTTTAAGGGTTTTCCTGAGCTGGATGGGGTTTCTGTATATTCCAAAACACCAGGTCTACTTCATAATGTTCCTCTCACCCAATCACTCCTTGAACTGATGTAACATGTAAGCAGTGACAGCACCACGTGCCCAGTACCTACTCCAGGAAAAACAGTCTTCAATGCCTCGAGCAGGGCTCCTACAGTTAACTGACAGAACAGAACAGAATCATCTGGGCTGGAAGGGACCTCTAAAGCCCATCTACTCCAATGCCCCTGCCATAAGCAGGGCCATCTGCAACTAGATCAGGTTGCCCGGAGACATCCCAAATTCTTCAGCTACAGACAACATCTCTACCTGCCCTCCCCACCACACACAATTTTGTGGATTTCTCTCACACCCTGCCACAGGTTCATGGGTTTGGGGGGTCTTTTGGCTCCTTTTGCTCAACAGTCCCAGTGAAGGTTTTAACTGCTGGCTCTACTGAACTAGACTGCAATACAATCCACATCAAAGAAGAAATAGAAAATAGTCAAAATGCTTCACTCAACTTGAACATACTAAAATTTTGGGAAGACAGTTTTAGATTAATTGCTCTACCTTTTTCTGATTTAAGTTCTAGCAGTCCTTTGTAAGCAAGAATGAGAAGAAATTCCCACGAGTACATCTCAGAAGGGCAGGAGGACATCCACAGAGGAATCCAGTGCAACGTGTTCAAGGATGCACTGACTCACCAATACATATAAACATGGCAACAATGGTTCAATACCTTCAAAACTATTCTAAAGGTCAGGCCATCTAAAGTAATTCTACAGGAGTCACCACAGAATGAATAAAGAACATGATGTCTTAGACTATGACTAAAACAGAACTGAAGACAGAGGATAGGATTCTTCTCCAGGGAAGAGATTAAGTTATGATTAATTTTTTGTTCAAGCAGTACATTTTCAAATTAGAGCGAACTGGAAAAATCTGATCACACCAGACTGCATCGCCAAGCTAAGTGAATCCATTATTGAAAGTTTCCTAGGTGACTAGGCAAGCACTGACTATAACCATGGAATTTGGTTTAGGGTAGACATATTTCACACCTTGCTGTTAGCATTCCTCAGGAAGGGATAGGATTTAAAAAAATCTGTACTTGACAACATGATGTAAATGACCAAACGTGGGCTGCACCAGATTCCTCTCATAGTTGCCAAGTCAAAGAAAGTATTAAATCAACGTGCAAGTACAGTTTGACAAGCAAAAACTAATCTACTGTTCTTTATGGGATATTGTTACTATTTTTTAATGGATCCCACAGTATTTCCACCTACACATCGCTCATGTATTTCAAGATTGGAAATGGAGCCTGGTATGTTACTTGAGTTTTGTGAAATAGGAGGAAAGAGAATGATGTGCCAAATCATAAGGGATTTCAACCTGAGCCATATAAAATGGAGAAAGCTGAGCAGACAAATAATGCATTTTTTATTGACATGAAACTGCGAGAGAATCTGCACTATACTCACAGTCAATGAAACAATCTAGCATAGGCTGCCTGAGTCACATTTACAAACAGGAAGCTGTTTTTATAAAGTTATTACTCACATTGGAAAAGTTTTCTTTTTAGCATACTCACCAATGGTCAGTTTTTTGAAGTTAAAGATGAAGAGGTTTAAAGGCTGTATTTCCATGTCTCTGCTGCACCACAGAATTTTTGGTGTATGTGGTACTTAAATAATATAAGTGCAGCAGAAGTGTAATTACAGGATTTAGAAATAGAGTTTCTTTATAGACTATTTAGTCTTTGTTGGGTTTTTTTGGGAGGGTGGTAGGTTTTTTGTTTGTCTGGGTTTCTTTTGCGGGTTTTTTTAAAGTAATCTCTGTCTGACCAAAAAGCAGAGAAACATGCTTTTTGTTCTGTCTATAGTGTGTATGGAGAGACAATGCAAAGTGCATTAAATGACAGTTACCTTGGCAAATTATAGAGGGCATTATTAACCAAATGAGGAAAGCAGCACCGTTCTTTTCTGGCTAGTAAGACATTACAAAAATATTAATGTAATTCCTGTAGGCTGCAGTGACTTTATTTAGATGTAAATGACAACTTCCGACAGTTTTACTGGCAGAGTTCCACTAAGTGTACCACGGGACATACTTGTTTCTTCCTGTGGAAGTGAGTGAGGAGAATGCTTCTGACCAAACATTTCTGCCAAATTATTTTTAACCTTTTAACTTCATTTACTTTGAAAAATCTACTCCTTGTTTGCTACATTTAGGTACAACAACCCCTTAGAACAGCTGTCCCATTTGGGTCTAGTAACACAAATCCAAGGTGACTTTCATGAACTCACAAGAGTGTAAATGTGCAAGTACACCACAGAACCCAGGGGAGTAAGTTTATCCAAGTGCTGTTTCCATTTCAGGATGTGCTCAGCTACGTCTGTTTTTGCTGCAGCCTCCCAGAGTGTCCGCGCTGTGCGGAGCAGGTTTGGTCCCACAAAGAGCCCTGCCAGCGCAGAGGTCCAGCGCAGCACCAGAGCCCTCACCGCAGGCTGTGCTGCAGGCAAGCGTCGCGCTGAGAGGCTGAGCGACGGGCCCACAGTCCCCAGCAGCACCGCTGTGCCTGCTCCAGGACTCCAGCTGTGCAGCCAAGACCCAGGCGTAGCAGCCGAAAGCTGTCTGCAATTACTCAGGCCCCAAGTTACCACTGTGGCCCAGTACTCCCCAGTGAGCGAGCCACAAAATTCTCAGTCTTCGCAGAAACTCTGCAACACCGTTCCTGCTTCACCATCCTCTTTGGCACGAACCCCTGACCTATCCTCCTCCCCGGATGTCTACCCTGAGGGGCTCTGCTGTGTAGTCTTCCATACAGACTTGAGCTATAGTTTCTTAAGTCTGACTATCCCCCTCACATGAGGGGACAAACACACATCCTCAGTAATATTTTCCAACGAACAGTAACAGTATCCTCAAAATGCAAACACATATGAAACCAAGAACACAGCAGGCGGCCACAGCTCTCCACACTTGCAGGGTACTGGGGCACCGCAGAGGGTACGGCTGCCTGGCAGGGCTGGGCTCCTGTCACGCAGCCTGGCAGAGGCATCTTGGCAGTCACTGGTGGGGATTACCAAGCCTGGCATTTATTTCCACAAGTCAAGTCAGTTTGTGTAAAAAGAAAATGCAAACCCTATACTGAAGTTCAACAGGAAGGTGTGAAAAGAAAAAACCCAACTCTGAAGAGCTCCGTGCCAGGTATGAGGGTGCTGAAGTTACCAGAGTGCAATTATTCCAGACAGCTTTCAGTTAGCTACAGTCACAAAACAGCTGTTCTGTTTTGAAAACAAGCCTGAGAGAACAACGTTTGGCCAAGGAAAGTATATCCAATGACAAGCAGAAATCATTTTTACATGCAAATTAGGAAAGCCTTTAGTGCTGAAGTTGTGAAAGACAACACTGCATATAGAGCACACACGACATACTAGGAAATCCAGTGAAGGTTTATCAAAACATCTCACTCTTACTCAATCATTTGGGCTGCTATCATCAGGGATCTGACTGCATCGTAAATATTTATTTCCAGAAATAAGAACTATAAGCCAGAGCCTTTGTCTTCAGTGAATTGCCTGGCAAGGTCTCAGCCAGGAATTGCCATGGCAGGACTGCGCTAAGTAGCAGTGACCTCTCTCCTTGTACCTTGGCAAAGCAGTACACAAATGACTGCAGTCATTCCTCACAACCCCACATGGTTCTTATTTATCTTGAATGAACACTGAGAGAGATTACTACATCATTTCTACCAGGGGTTACGGGCACTAGTACAGTAGCTTTAGAGCAGCCAAAACTGAGGATATTGCTCACAGCCACACAGGAGCTGACATTTAGTCCTTGGATTCAAGTACCATGGACTTCTCTGGAATAGGAGTGAGCTGCAAGATAAAGGACATCCTTGCATGGTACCACATTATGCCTTCAAAATATATCTCTGTCTTTAAAACTAGTGGCTTATAGTGGTAAACAAATGATGTTTGGTTCCTGGAATACTGTTTTATCCATGTTTTAGTGTCTACATAAAACACAGTCTACTTCCCCTTTTGCAAATTACGTCCCACCCAGAACTGCTCAGAGTAACAACTGTGTAACAACCTCTCCATTAAATGGGCAAAGAGATGTATAATTGCAAAATAATTCACCCAAGGTTTCCAGTAAGCAAGTAATTTGCTGGAGATCATGGAAAAAGCTCGGGAACAGGAAGCGTACTAGCAATACCTCTGTAGATTTAAAAAAAAAAAAAAAATAAAATAAAAAATACATACACACTGTCAAAGAAAGGTCAGGTAGTAACCTTGGCAGTGATAGGCTGGGCAGACACCTGGATGAGATGATACCTGGAAGAGGCATATGGATGCATCCGAACCCATTAATTAAGCTATGTAATTGTGCCTCTTATTATGTCTCCCACATCTCTGGAGATGTGGGGATCAACAGGGTACAGTTTCCCCATAAAAACAAAATACCAACAACAGAAAAAGACAACAAATAGAAAATAAACAAAAAAAAAGACACACACCCCCCCCCCCAAAAAAAAAAAAAAAAAAAAACCAAAACAAAAAACAACCAACCACAAACACCAACCCCCAAACTTGATTTAGCTTGCCTTTATACCACATAGGAGCATGCTCCTCCATCATTGGAGATGCACTAAAGCACAACACAACTGAAAATGGTTTCAGTCTGGATTCTGCCTGTCACACTTCCAGAGCACAATAATGAGCAATGTTCAAAAGTAAGCTGAACTGAGAAGTAGCTGTCAGAGTGACAGTAAACAGCCCCAACTAACTGCAGACCGCTGATTGCATTTCTGCTATTATTTACTGTTTCCACAGATTAACTGTAAAAGACAGGCAGAAGAGGGGGAAAAAAAACGTTGTTTGTTTTTGGATTAGTTTTCAATATGCCTATTTATTTCCAAGGCAGGCAACCTACCCCATGTATAATCATCTCATTTATGAGTCCTGACTTGGCCATGCAACCTTCCCTTCCAACTCTGTACTCAGCCAGTAACAAGAAGGTAAGATAGAGGAATCTTCCTCAACAAGTTCTAGTTTCCTTCCTTACACACCTCACCTAAAGTATATACTCCAACAAAATCCATGTTCTGAGACTTTTGGAGTAGTCTGAGTTAGAAACAAAATGGAATTAGCAGTGTTCTTGACCTTCCTATCCACTCTGCTTCCCCTAGAAAGGGCGTATTTCTGTGCCCAGAGGAGAAGTCACACTCCTCAGCTCTGACCTCAGCATAGCTGCTTGCACACCAGAAGCTCCTGGTGGGGGCTTTCCAGCACATCACCAGCCCTGTTTGGAGAACATGCCATTTTAATATCACTACCCTGATAAGCATATTGAGTACAACACTTTGAGTTAGTAAATAAAAGGATAATAGTGCAGACTAAGCTGTGTGCAGGTCAGCTTACAGTATGTGAAGGCATGATCCATAACAGGGATTCAAGGTCTAGACTTTCTCATAACTTCATGATAAAACTGGTAAATTTTGGAAGAATAAGACTTTTAAAACCATGTAGGAATACAGGGTCACTATACAACTAAACTCCTGTAATTCCTCTATACAGAGGGATTATATTTCTGGAAGATACCCTAGAAAATGTAAAATACTCTACAGTATCTTCTGAACAAGATGAAACTTAGTGAGACCCCAAAAAATGGCTGATATAAAACCCATTGGAAAAATATCTTATTTATAGGCTCAATTGCTGTTTCCTCCATAAAACTGAGTAACATAACAGTCTGAGTTCCCAATTAATTACAAAACTGTGAAAGAGCTTTTAAAGAGAGTGCAGCACAAGGCTTAAGCCTGCAATAGTAAAGAAAGCATTCAAAAAACTGAAATGGATCATCAGGCTACACAATACTGCATGGAGTAAATACAGTCATGGTAACTAATTCTCTTCCCAAACAGTTTTGATGTCTTTACTAAAACAAATTCTTTCACATGCTTCTGAGCCATGTTGAAGCTCTGCAGATAGCTACAGCATCACCGATGTTGCCAACAGCAAGCTCCCTTCCCTATTTATATGGACTCAGACTATATGTTCAAAACCCAAAGAACTCTTAAGCCAACTAGAAAGCTGAGATATCAAAGAGTACTTTCAAAATCCAGATTTTTAGCACAAGACAATCTTTCACTTATCACTCAAGAAGGCAATATTAGACTTCTCAAAGGGAAAATTTATTTCCCCCCCCCCCATAAATAGGAGTTATAGTCTAAACTTAAGATTCTATGTCAAATAAAACTTTTGAAAATCTGCATACTCTAAAAAGATGTCAAACAGCTAGAGACAGGGGAAACCCATCATATGCAATGTAGCCATGATTATAAATTATGCCTACAGACATATACTTGGTTAATGTAATCCAGGAGCAAACAAAGATGATCTTAAGTACACAAAGTGAAAAACAAACTTTAAACATATACATCTACCCAGTGTCAGTTTATGTGACGTACATATGGTCAAAGAAATCAGTAAGCCAACAGAAGAATTTCTGGTCAAATAAAACTTTTGGCATAAAGAGGGAAAAGACAGAGCCACCCAACAGCTGTTTATTTTCTCCCAGGATTCTTTAGAAACACGACAATGTGCTGAAATAGCAAACATGGTCATCATCTTTTCTCAGGAAAGAAATGTGCGTTACACTCCAGGAGGG
The DNA here is from genome assembly GCA_000699545.1 of Podiceps cristatus. Taxonomy (NCBI): domain Eukaryota; kingdom Metazoa; phylum Chordata; class Aves; order Podicipediformes; family Podicipedidae; genus Podiceps; species Podiceps cristatus. The sequence continues at coordinate 8,492 of KL278805.1, read as the reverse complement.
GGAAAGATGACTGCTGCATAAACAATACTACTTAATATTTGGAAGTTCTGGGGTTTTTTTTTAAATCTGATCTTTATATTATACAGTCAACTTTGTTCTGCACAGAGCACGTTGCTGCATGCCTCCACTCATCCCACAGCTTACTGCTTCCCAGAGAGGCGGACTGGTTTCCAAGTCCCATTAATGATAGCCACGATCACCTTGTAAGATTGGATCCTATGCAACTTAATAGCATGTTGGATTGATGTTAAATATCCTTGGAGGAGAGACAAAATATGCTTGAAAAAACTCATGAAAGATTTTAAAGTGATAAGATTTAAAATAAAAATTAAATTAGAGTTAACAGATGGCAAGTTAAGAACAGTCATGGGTTGCCAAACACATAGTACATACTGATTTCCTATACCAATATACATTCTTGTGTGAGAAAGATGGATATCTAAAAACCAAGGCTTCAAATAAATCTTAATGTCCAGATTTTTAAGAAGTAGATCTTCCTGTACAGACCTCTTCTGAAAGTTTGGTCTGTTTTCCTCTGTATCACAAGCTTCCTGTTAATCACTGCACTGCAATACATACATGTCTTACTGCAAAACACAGAGAGCAGCACAAACAGTATTTATATGATTTCCAAAAAACTATGAGATTATTCTTGGCTAGCCATTAGCAGACTTGTACCTTCTCCACTTTAAACTAGACATATTAAATTAAAACAAAGTAAATAGAAGTCTGTCTTTTGATGGTATAAGCATAGTTATTGTAGAACTAATATAGGTACACAGGTATCACCTCTGCTCAAATTGGTTCAAATTGCTGGGAAAAAAAAAAAATACTGTTGCCTTTGAACTGTTGCAAACAGTTTATGACCATAACCAGCATTTACAGTTAATAGGGATCACTCAATGCATGGGCTGTCCATGGATAATCCTTCCTGCAGTCCTCCAGGTTTTTCGTAGACCTTGCTGAAGTTACAGAGCAATAGCTATTGGTATCAAAACTCCCAACACTGTCTCAAGACAGGGAACAGAACTAGTAAAGGCAGGAAGTGTTCAGAAGCTGTCTAGGGAAAGAAATACTGAATGTATAATTTCCCAGTTCAGGTTCCTTTTGACTAGCTGGTACTGTTGCAACTTCCTCAGCCACAGTAAATGTTGCCTGCTACAGGGCCCTCCCTCTTCTCATGTGTTTTAAAGGAACAAAGAAGCTGGGTTAGCAGAAATGCATGCTTATATTAAGCAAGAGCTGCTCTGTATTTTCTCGTAATATAGAATTTATGCTAGATTAGCACTTGCTAATACACAGCCCCTGGACAGGAATTTTTTTTATTTTTCTACTAACTGAATCCAAACTGAAGTTTTCCAAGACTTAGAGACTTATTATTCAAGAGTCCCATTACCGTTAAATGCCATCTGCAATCTAAATCTACATAGGAAGAGGTGAACAGTGCTGTAGCAACTGTGCATTTCAGAATCTAAAGTCTGTTATGAAAATACCAAAGGCTTCTCATGCAAAGAAATTCTTTTGTGCTTTAATTCACAGCCCACGGGGATGTGAACAGACGTTTCCCTCTTCCATGCATACTGACTCAAAGAGGAAGCCTGCTGAGCTGCTGCTTACTGTCTGTCCTTTATCACATCCTTTCTGATGTCACATAGATACAGCACCTAAAATGTTTACATGGAAATGATCAACTGTTGGATAGCGCCAGTTCTAAAAGAAATAACTAAAAAACCACCCCACAGACTACATCTCTGAAACTATTTTTCTGTATATGCAGATATACATACATACACTTTCAGACTAAGATTAGCAGTTACTCCCAATATTACACAAGTGATTTCAGAAAACATTTGAAAGCTGATTTTGTCTCTACTCTTAATTTGCTTTCTTTTAATTTAGTAGTATTGAATATACAGTCAACAAGAGCTCATTAAGACCTGTATGTGCACTCATCAATCACCCGCGTCAGTCCCGGGTGCAGCACTGGCCGGTGCTCAGGCCTGCACTCATTCTAACACAAGGTTTCCTCATTTTTATAGCTGAACAAAACCAGATTCAAGCAGCAGTAGTCAAGATGTTTTTTTCCATTAGCTTCAGTGGACTTGGATGAGACCCTGTTTACTGAATCAGTTATTCTGTAGTAAACCAAAGATGTGACACATTCCTTAGCTCCCAGATAAGAAAAAAAAATAAAATAAAATCAACTGTTTGTAAATGACATCATTGCTATGCATGAAGTAACTCCTCCAACAATCGCTGCCTAACTTCCTGAAAAGCAGGGAATACATCAGGTTACAGCCGTTTATTAGTGCTCAGATAGCAATCAAACCACAAAAATCTTCTTGAGAGTAGGAGTGGATGGAGTCACGGCACAGGCTGGGTCCTGCTTGAAGGCACCGATTGGATGGCCCTGCTATAAACTGTCATCGGGCTGTGCAGCTGAGAGCGGGACACAATTAACATCAGCTGTCTAAGTGAGAGAGTTTACTCAGCTTCTGCCTTTTAGCAGCCTTGCCCTCTGTCTCTCATAAACATGTATCTAGCGAAGAGCATGCTGCTTCTCAAGCTGTTGCTCAGGCAAATCCAGCTGTTTAAACAGAAGCAGTCACACACAGCACCAGGCATTGTAAAAGTCCATCTTCTGAGAGCTAATCAATCCATCAGTTCAACTCAGCAGTTAAAACTCTCCTTAGACTCCTCCTTAAAAAAGGTGAAAAGGGAGCTGGAACTAGAGTTGTTCTGAAGATGAACCACAGTGCAGGCATGAAGGACGGTTAAGCATGTTGTCAGCAGGCACAACCACCCCAATTAGTTAGTTCTTTTGAAAAAGCTGCCCTACAGCTTCGCATCTGGCCCTATGTCCAGTTACTGGACATGTAAAATTCCTCAAACAAAGGCCACACAACCCTGAAAGGAGAAAAAAAAAAAAAAAAAAAAAAACAAAAACAGGTGTTTATAAAATTAAACACCAGGGAAAGCAACTTCAGTTGTTAAGTTTATGGACCTGCTTCTGATCTCACAGCAACATGTGCACAGTTTTTTTTATAGTGATGTAAGACAGAATTAGTAAACTGATTACAAGGATAAACTAAGGAAACGCTTTGCTGTACTAAAGTTTCAAGTGAACTATAAAACTAAAGGTAAACAATCTGTTTTTACTTTTTTGAAAAAAAGTAAAAAAATTTACAGAAGTAATTCTATCAAATGCTGATTATTTTCTGCACACCTGATTTCAGTGAGAACCCCCTAATGGGCTCATACAGTACATTAACACAGACCCACAGGTACAGCATTAACTCTCAAAGGAATGGCACTTAAATGCCAAACCTACTTTTGTTTAACATTTTTCTGTCTTTTTTTTTCCTTACAGTCATTTGGATTGATTTCAAACACTGCATATGCCAGCTTTAAAAACATACTTGCATTTACATTGCAAGAGTCAGCACTATCATCAGAAAGGACTCCCCACCCCATCCACTCCCCCCAGCCTTTTTTTCCCCCCCACATCTATTTTCTAAGAAAATCCACAGTGGATTAATAAATTTGCAACTTGTCCAAGAAGAAAACCTGGAATAATTTCAAAGGGCAGACCATAACAGCTCATGAGCCAGCCACTAAAATAAAGGGGGGTTCTTCAGAACTGTCCTATAAATGTGAATATAGTGTTTTAAGCCAAGGCAGAGTTCTACTGTTTAGTCTTAAACTATTAAGGAAATTGGGTTTGTAATTACTTTGTACTCCATTACAAAAAGAGTCATGTTTTAAAAGAAAGGGTACAGTAATCCACAGTAGCTTTAATTTTGGTTCAACCAGAAACAGAATGAAATGATCAAGTATGTCAACTGTGTAATTTGTCAATAATCTAAATATTTCAACAGTTAGTGAGTACCAGTTTCTGCAGTCTCAGTGCTCAGTTGGACCTATTAAAATATTATATAGAAAAGGCACACAGGTATGCACACACACTGAAACCCTGAAGAAGCCAAATTACTCTGATCATCAAACAGAAGATTGACTCTGTTTCTCTAGTGGACTTGTCATTTGTTTGTTTTTCCTTCTACTACAAATTGCAAAAACACTTCTAGCTCCTGGAAAAAAAGGATATCTGGGATGAAACAGTGACTTTAAATATGTAGTTTCCTCGTGACCACTATAATCCATATTTTTGAAAACTGAATTCACCTTAAGGAAAGACTCCAACAGCAGTTCTATTAAACCACCTGAAGCCACTTGTGGTGTCAGGCTGTGCTTGCAAGCAAGTATTCCTTGATGATTAAGTGTCATTTATTCTCTAGAGCTACAA
>JMFS01095430.1:0-21675 GCA_000699545.1 Podiceps cristatus | reverse complement strand
ACCTCATCAGTGCTTATAAATATCTTAAGGGCCAGTGTCAAAAAGATGGGGCCAGACTGTTTTCCATGGTGTCCAAGGACAGGACAAGGGCCAACGGGCACAAACTGAAACACGGGAAGTTCCATCTGAACATGAGGAAAAAGGTCTTTCCCATGAGGGCGACAGAGCCCTGGCACAGGCTGCCCAGAGAGGTGTGGGGCCTCCTGCTCTGGAGATGTTCAAACCCGCCTGGGCGCGTTCCTGTGCCACCTGCTCTGGGTGACCCTGCTCTAGCAGGAGGCTGGACTAGATGGTCTCCAGAGGTCCCTGCCAGCCCCTACTGTCCTGTGACCCTATGATTCTGTGATTTATTGAAGGCAGTAGGCTTATTTCAATCAGAAAATAAGGGTCTGAATGTGAGCAGAGGCAAATGATGTCTTTCAATTCTCATCTGCAGAATGGACTCAGGATACATGACAAAACTAGAGACTGTGTGCCTTAACCTCTGGGTTGTGAGAGAGTGCAAATTTAGATGAGGGGACACTTCAGATTTCCAAAGAAATTAAGCTATTGCAACTAATTGAATTAGCTGCATAGCTGTGACGTACACAAGAACAGTAGAGTTCTTGTCTTGGATCAGCTTTTTCCATCCTGGAAAGGACTTTCATATCATTTTCTCTCTTTGTGATAAGTGTTTTGTGACAGGACCCAAGACCAAGGAAGCCAATCAATTAGATGCTTGCAGGGAAAGAATAATTATTGTAATCAGATATCCAACATGTTTGTTAAATTTTCAAGGAAAGAAAGATGAAAAAAGGTGTGCAGAGATAATGCTGATGATGAGGCTACATTATTTCAGGGTGCTGGGAGAATGTCCAGTCTTCCCAGCTAGGTACAGAACTACTATCTAAATTTTATTGAAGGAATCCTTCTCAGTTTAGAAACTTCACTTCACTGGGACAGGATGTCCCTCTGGATATTTCCAAAGGCACCCCCTTCTCTACATTGCCTGTGTATAAAATACAGTCACATTTTTTTAGGAAGATTATTTCATTAGCCACCTGACACTCACATGCAAGTTAGATGATGGAATCCATCATCTGTCCTGTTTAATAAAGGCCCAAGTTTTTCTCATATTTAGACCTGATTAAACATCCTCACTGAAATAGGGACATAAAAGAAGAGCTGGATCATCTCAGGCTGTATGTTTGAGGGTCCCTTGTCCCAGGTCCTGCAGTATCACTTACCAATGTGAGCTACCTGTACGTCCTTCCTTCCCAGTGCATGAGGAAAATAAGGTTTTTAGGAATGGGTTTCCCAGCAGCTAGTATGCAGATCAGGAAATGCCATAGCAGATCATGGACTCGGGAATCATCCAGTCATCTAGGCGTGGGACCTGTAGGGATACAGGGGCAGTTGCACTACACTTCAACTTCTGCCTGGATGTGTACCCAAGTTCCCTTTCCAGGAAAACCAGGGCGTAGGAAGGTAGGGCTGGTTGTCACCCAGATCTGACTCTGCTATACAGCTGGGACATGACTGACATTTGCACTGACATGGGATTATGAAAGGACTCTTAGTGTCAAGAATGCAGACTAGTGGCAGCACAGTCTGGCACTGGTAAGTGAGACTGGAAGGACTAGCTTCAGGGGTTTTATCTGCAGACAGGGACATCACCATAGGCTGCCTTTATACTCACTGGGAGGACAGACATCTCCAGAGAGTGAGCCACCTGACCTACTTCTTATGTACCCTCCTGGCATCCAATTGTATGATCACTATGTCAGTCAGTGACCAAAAAGGTTGAACATTTGAGACACATGAAGATTTGTCAGGGGACTTGGCTTATTGGGAAGCTGACAAGATGTCTCTGAAACATACACTTTGGCTTCAACCCAAGGCTGCTGCAGAGGTTTGCTGGATGCTATGAGTGTCCAGGCCCTTTGGGTGCAAGCAACAATATGGTGTCCTTGGTCTTCTGTTACTGAGAACAAGTTTCTGCTCTTTCTTCCCAGCCTGCTTCCTCCAAACCCAGTTCAATCTATAAAAGGGGAAACTGGGACAGAGTAACTTCTGCAACCCAAACTGCCTCAAGTTTAAAGAACTCTGGTGATTACACAAGGTACTGATGGTAGATTATACTGCTTCACTAGACTGGTTTTGGGGGTTTTTTTGGTAATAGGATATAACTGTATTAGCATTGAGTACCTTAAATGTAATCTACAAGGCAGGACAAAAATAGTAAAAGTGACTGGTCGTGAAATTAAGTTAATCTGAATGTTCTTTGGCAGTGCATAAAATTTTGTGTTACTAGAGCACTCAACACCAATACAGAGACGAATAATAATCTAATAGACATTTAAGAATCCATAGGCTAGTGTCATCTTTAGTAGAATGAGTAGAATGCCTTATACTGCATTCAGCTTCCTCCGTGCAACAGTTCCTATGAAGTACTCAGCAGTGGAGAGATTCTCCAGCGTGTCTGTGTTTCTATTCCTCCTGCCTGACCAGACAAAGTAGGAAAACTGTGTAAGATAATTGATCAACAACAGTAATGACACTGTCATTTTGAATAGTTAACAGCTAGTAGAAAAGATGGCAATAAAAAATAAATATTGAGTGCATACTCATCTGTATAGGTTTGTAATGAAAAGTAGTGCTATGGTGTGAAATGATGTTGCTATTGTCCTGAGCTGTCCAGTAAAGCATGAGATGAAATCCTACCTGGAGTTGAGTGAGGTTCTTCTGCCTTATTTTAGTATCCTTGACCTGTACAGAAAAGTATGGTGAAAAAAAAAAAAAAAAAAAAAAAAAAAAGACTATTATCCTATGGTCTTCCCCTGATGTCTCCAAAACTCACTGTGCCTTGTCTATGCTATTTTCATTATCAGCTCCCTGATATCTGATAGGTAAATGTAAGTCTATCTGTTGCAATAAAAAGAAAAGTAAAAGCTTGTTATTAGTAAAAACTATCTCTTTAAAAGACATTTAGCATTGTAATTCTGAGATTTCCCTTGGTGACTGTTAAAGTGGACTGCCTAGTGGCATCCACACTCCTGAATTAGGGGTGTTGGATGCCCGTGCAGCACACCGGTGCCAAGCAGAGAGGATATCTAAGCTGGCGAGAAATGGTATGGGAGGAATGTCACTATTGCCTCTTAGCATAAGAGGTGCTAATGTTCCTGTTGGAAAGAGGTGCTTGTCTCTTTCAGATTTTTTTGAATACTGAATTCAGGTCTTCACAAAGCACTAGAGTGAGTTTCTAACTACCGTTATTTAATGTACAGAAATTCCCAAATGAACTCCCCACCAAATCAGCCATCTTGCACGGTGGCCCTAGAAACAAGGCTAAAGAGGACTTTCTTCCCTTTCCTTCTCCTCAGAAACAAAAGATAATCGTTCTGAGCGCACACAGGAGAGCATCCACCAAATACTGTCTCATCTTTGAAGCAGGTCCAGATATTTTTCAGCTGCAGGGGAGAAATGAACCCAAGACCAGCACAGCCTTGGAAGGTATCTTGACCGGGAGATCATCAGATACAATAGCAGCAAGTGAGAAGGAGAAAGCCTTGCTTCCTCTAGAGCAAAGCTCTTCATAGCTGCACTCTGAAGACACCAACTGATTTAAGTCCTGAAGGTGGAATATGTGTAGGAACATGTGTATGTCCACATTGGAGACTTAATAATGTAGCTGCTTAGCACTAGTACGGTGGGGAGTATTCTGGTCATGCCCAAAGAGAGATATCTAAACATCATAGGACCTTTAAAAATGACTGAAAAAGTCTAGGCAATAACTAAGGAAATGGCAATGTTAGGAGTCTACTTAGCATCTAGATTTGGCGTATTCATTTTGTTCATTTTGTGACTCTCATATCCTAAATAAGACAGTTGGCATTTCTCCATTTGAAAGCTGTTTTTTTTTACAAAAAATCTCTATGTCTATATATATGTAGCATTAAAAAAAATAATAATTTTGGCACGCTGAAAATTTCATCCTCCCCTTTCAAATCCTTTCCCAAGTCTCACTGCTTCTGGGTACCACAAATCTAGTAACAGTGCCCCATGAAATCTTATGCCTTTCTCTACATCTTTGGTTGCTCTGTACATGCAGGAGATGCAAAGACAGCTGTTATTATGTTCCCAGAACATTGGAGGCTGTTGTGGAGAGATACTGCACAGATTTCTCTCATTGCCATTTTTCATGCTGTTCTTTCTACTTGATTTTTTTCTTGCCTTAATCTTCCCTGTACAACAGCTTAAAATTACAAATACTGGTTTTTTTTCTCCTTATATACAAGAAATCTTACAAATTCCACTACTGCAGGGTGGATCCTTCTTTATAAACTGCACATATTTTAGCACAGTGCAACATTATGATACCACAAGTTATTTAGTTAAAACAGTGAATGTATGGAAAACAATGTAGGTTCAGTTCTATTGCATTAAACTCTAGGATCTTCTTACCTGAAGTGTATTTCTCCTCAGCTCTCTCTGTAGGCTTTGGAACAATGTAGATATCTTCCCAGAGTGATTGAACTCCTCCTAATAATTGAATTACCCTTGGAGATGCCTACAATTCATCATGGGCAGCATCAAAGTCTAGGATCTACGACCCTCGGTTAGGTGTCTTACTTTAGAGGAGGGAGTTTAGATTTCAGGTGCCCATGCTGCTACCTGCTCCATACAGCATCCTCTGTCAGTGTGGTATCTCACTAAAACAGATGACCAGAAGTTTGCATGCAGACCTACAGCCTTTGCACATTTTGATGGTAAAGTTTTACTACTGTAGACATAATAAATGAGAATAAACAAATAACTGCAGAAACATGTTAGGTTTTCTCCCTGTTGGACAGCTAGCCAAATTTTGTTTTCACTGGTATTAATACCAATAAATCCTTTCTATTCACAGAAATTGCTCTTGATTCAGCTTAATATAATTATAAAAGAATCTGTCCGGTTCTCCAGGGTCTCTTCAGATTCACAGATTTCAAAGAAATCTGGAGTTGCCATTATAATTTTCATACAATTTTCAATGATACACTATGCTCAGTCTGATGAAGTACTGCATCATTGGAGTAGTGGGGAACAACACGACAAAATTATTTCTTACATAGCCCTGCAAATGACTGATTACTCTTATTATTGGGACTTGAAATGATAACAAAGAAAAGTACCTAAAATTTTGTAAGTAAATCAAATAGAAACTGACAGGTATAATTATTTTATATACTTGAAAGGAATTCAAAATCTCTAAAGCGAAGAGTTCTATAAACAGAACAGATGTTTTAAAAAGAAAAAAAATAATAAGAAATCTGCTTCTTCACATAGTAGCAGCTGGTGTCCTGCAATTACCTTCTACACATTGGAGTCTGGGAATGTTGCAGCCTTCAAAAAAACAGATAGTTTTGTCGTTGTGCAATTTGCATTTAATATTCTAGCATATTTTTATTTTTATATAGCAAAAGGAAGGTGTGAGCTCAGACTCCAAAGCTGAGAGTTTGTGCTGGTGTGTGCAGGCACGTGAGCATCAAAAAAAAGCATTCCTTGTAGCATACATCCAGAGTGCTTGAAGATACAGGGCTAAGATCCAGAAAAGCTGAATGCAGTTCTTATGGACTCCTGCATACTGTTGGGACACTTTACCCAAAACAGAGATAGATCCTGAGGATGGTTTAACCTACCTCTGCTTTAGGTTAAAACTAGTTAATAGTAGCTGTTTGCCCATTTCTGTTCTCACAAATGAGAATCGGCTTGCCTTGACTAAGCTACTGATAACTCAAGTGTGTGTTTCATCGCAGGGTCCTCATTTCCCCTCTGTAAAACCAAAACATTCCTTCTTTAACTAAATGTGCATTGCGCTTTTTTAGGTTCCAGTGTTACTGAGGACTGTTTGCAGGCATATTTTTAAGCGTCACTGCAAAACGTACGCACCTAACCTGTCTCTAAAATTCAACTATGCTGTGGAGCACATTTAAAACAACAGCCAGTGTTGTTTGCATAGGCAAAAGAGAGATGTAGCACTTTTGTGGCCCTCCAAACATATGTCTAAAATGGATACATAAGCCCTCCTTCTCGAGGCCTTCAGAGTCACCTGCCTTAGAGACAATTGATAAAGTAGCTATTTACTTCAAGAAAATAAAAAAGCTTCCCTGTATTTTGGGTACACACTGAGGTCCTAAGTCAGGAGTGAATGGCACCCCTACCACGAATGTGCTCAGTGGCTGGGGGACCAGTCACAGGCAGCGTGTACCAGAATCTCTTCTTACAGAAAGTCGTCCCTGTTCAGTTTTTGAGGATGTCAAATTTGGCAGGGGTCTGAGCTTGGTTTGGGGCTCCTGAGGTACAGCAATACCAACACAGAATTCATTTCAGCTTTGCTCTTCAACAGGGAGAGTTAAAATGAATATAGGAAAGCTTTTGATTACTTTGAACTATTAATTTTATTCATTGCAACACAGAGGCCAATGAAGAGAGTGGTGGCAGCCTGGAAGGCTGAAAATTTGGCCTGCAATGTACAACTACCAGAATTGCATGTGATGTTCCTTCTTTTTCTTTCTAGAGTGGGTGAAAGACAAAGGTTAGGCTGGCCTGTGATATGCTCTCATGAAGGCTGTGAGCAGTGGTTCCTATGTGCTCTATCACTATGTTCTCCATCACTGTTTGTTTGTCTTAGGACCTAAAAGAAGAGCAGGACAGACATTAAGAATATTTCTTCTTGGACAAAGAAAGGAAAATGTAGCAATAGTGCAACCTGCAAATTTGTGTTTACATTGTCATGCATTGTGTTTCATATACAAGAAAGGAGAAAAAAGTCTCTTTTAAGAAAACTTCTTTTAAGTCATTTCAACACAAAAGAAGCACTGAGGTTCCTTAAACCCAGAGGAGCTGTCATTTGAGATACTCCAGGGTGTGCAAGACATTCTGATGGGTCTGGCACATATGACAAATGCCATTGTTGTTCTGCAGGAGCAGCTGGAGCCAATACCAAAGACCATGCCAAAAGGCACCAAAGAGGTACTCTGTCCTTTTCTGGTCACCATAATCTAGCAATTTCTTCCCATCAGTGAAAATCAAACCTGGGATGTCCTGCCTGGGCTCTATGAACTGAAGAGAGCTCCTCAGTGAAAAGGATCCAAAAGGTGGCAGTGCTGAAGGCTGGTGGCGAGTCAGGAGCTGGGGAATCACGGCCATTCAAGGGTATCCCTAGGAAGGTTTGCTGTAATTTCTGAAAAGGAGGAATTCTACTTTTCAGAAATGGTATAAATGCTACGTCAGTGATGTTTGTGTGTTATTTAGACCTTTCTCCATCTTGCTCATTATGTTGCAGAGCTGAAGGATGCTTTAATTATATAGTGCTATGTCAGATGCTTGCTCGAATAGTAATATTGAATTCATATTGAGCTCCTGAAGTCTTTGCAATTCCCACTGCTTTGACACTACCCACCCATCAAGAGTACTAATTAGAGGGAAAATATAGCTCACACCAGTCATTTATTTTTATACAGCACCCCTTGGCACAAACTTCCTTATGTCCTTTTCTCATTAAAATCCAATCAACTAAAAGTATTCTTTATTAAGTGGGCCATGAAATAACTTTTTAATTTTACAGCAAAAGGATATGAAGGCTATTGCCTATTTGAAATACTTCCTAGCAATGTACTCTGGAGAAAGAAGAGGCACGTGTATATTCAGCTCACTAGGGCGATCTTGAGAACACAGCCCCAGGAAAAGATGGCTGTTTTTTCACTGCCTTAGTACCTGCTCTTAATTTCCTTTGTGTCTTCTCCACATTTACGATTGCAGCTTTGGAAGAAGAAAGTGAAAATAAAAGACTAAAGCAACAACAAGGAAGAGAAGTATATTTAAAAAAAAAAAAAAAAAAAGAAAGAGAGAGAACAAGGAAACAAGAGAACAGAAATGAGTCTGTGCTGATACCAGGTGCGGTGACAAAGTAATTGTTTCAGAAAACGCTTCTGTCAGAAAAACTCTTTGCCACAAAGGAAAGGAGAGTGGGAAGACAGCCATGTACCAGCTGGAATACTTGCAGTCTTACTTGTCAAGTAGTCTTGTTTTCACCTCTGTAATGAATTAATTTAAAGTTAAATTCTCTTGTGGAAATGTGCAACACATTAACAGCTGGAAGCAGTGGTAGGGCTTGGTTTGCCATTGCCGACACAGCATGCCAGCACTTCCAAGAGGTGCGTTGTCACTTGCATGGTCGCACAGTGAATAGGACAGCAGCACGGAGACATGTTTCTTCTGCCTCCCCCCAAACTGACCCACATCAACACCAGTCTGTTTCCTTAATCTCCATTGAAATATGGAGTGCAATCTAAAGAGGGGTCCTGTTCTGTGAAAATGAGGGTTTTCATGTGCATTTTTGCAGGATCAAAGCCACTCTTGTTCTGAACTGGGTGAATTTACCTTGCTTTCCCTTCATGTACATTCCTCTTTGGAACATTAAAGGCTTCTCCCCAACCTAGCTGTCACCTGGTGGTGTTGAGGGAGAGGAGATGTCACTTGGATTTCAAGTTTTTCAGCTGTGTTTCAATAAACAGCGCATAACCCTGGTGCTGTCTCAGTTGCAGGAAGGAGAATGCAGCTGGACCAAAACGCCTGTCTGTGTGGCCACACATGCCGGGCAGCCTGACAAACAAGGTCAATTATTAAAACCAGAAAAGTCCATGTAGACAAGGCCTGCTGTCACAGGGTGCAGCAATAGTGTTATAAATGCTGAGCGGTAGTGCTGATTTCTACCCTGCTTAAGAAGTTTAAGGCAGATTAAGGAGAAAAATGTTCCGAGAGACATTTCTCATTGGGATCTCTGACAACAGGACCCATACAGCTGTTACCACTGCAATAGTCTTGAATCTTTCTTGTTCACCAAAACAGCATCTTGGTTAAACTATTACCAGTTATCACTATGCCTGTGACCTACTACATTTTTAAAGAAGGAAGCTCTATAGGACAATACTCATGTTACTACAGAGAGCACGTTGATATATGGACCTCCTAGGATCCTCCCTGTTTAGATATTTTATTATTTTACTATCTTTTATCCTTTATTTCAGATAAATGTATGTTCTTCATTATTTCACTATCTTTTATTAACCCAGTCCTGTGTAACTTCCAGCTACTTCAGGAAAATCTCACATATTGGAAAAGACAGAAAAAAATAAAAGTAAGTAGAAAGTAACAAAGTGAGACTCCAAAACAGTGCGGTGAAATACTGCTTTTGTTTACATACATTATGCCATGAGGGTTAATGGTGCTACATGAGGCCAGGTGAGAGCAGGGTTCTACTCTGGGTTTCTTTCTAAGCTAAGAACATAGTTTCTGATGCCCTTGTCTTAGACTGGTGATAAAACATTCACACAGGATCACAGGATCACAGGATTTCTAGGTTGGAAGAGACCTCAAGATCATCGAGTCCAACCTCTAACCTAACACTAACAGTCCCCACTAAACCATATCCCTAAGCTCTACATCTAAACGTCTTTTAAAGACCTCCAGGGATGGTGACTCCACCACCTCCCTGGGCAGCCTGTTCCAATGTCTAACAACCCTTTCAGTAAAGAAGTTCTTCCTAACATCTAACCTAAAACTCCCCTGGCGCAACTTAAGCCCATTCCCCCTCGTCCTGTCACCAGGCACGTGGGAAAACAGGCCAACCCCCACCTCACTACAGCCTCCTTTAAGGTACCTGTAGAGAGCGATAAGGTCGCCCCTGAGCCTCCTCTTCTCCAGGCTGAACAAGCCCAGCTCCCTCAGCCGCTCCTCGTAGGACCTGTTCTCCAGGTCCCTCACCAGCTTCGTTGCCCTTCACAGGGAAGTGAAAGATATTTGTAGTAGGAATACAAGACTCTAACAAATATGCTACTTCATTTGCACATTCTGCATTGTATTCAACAAAAATTTTTGCCCCAGTGGAACAAATACCATGTGAGGGCTACCAGTTAGCTATCACCTGATGCAATGAGAGGATCTAAGAGGAAGCCAAGTGAAAAAAAGCTACTAATGACGTTACAGATGACAGTGGTTATAATCCAAGTTATCTGCTGGTATATGAACTGACACCAGCTTGAATGCTGAGTGGTATCAAATACACAAGGATCTGCTGTGACTGCTGCAGACAGGCCTCGAGAGAAGAGATCGCTTTTTATCAAGTCAGTCTTTTTTGAATTTATGGCATGGATCAAGAGAAACTATCCAAACTAATTTTTCCTGTCAAATATTTCACATGTTTTAGAGCCTTTAGTACCAGTTAGAAGTTAGGCAGCTTTTCCAAACAGTTCAGTTCATACTCTCCCAGCAGACAAATCTTCACCAATTCAAACCATCAATTAAACAGATCCATCCCTACTTACAGCCACTCATCCAAACCAGCAACAGTAGCTGCTTCTGCTGGAAGAAGAAAATATTTCTGACAGAAGAAATGATGGAAAGCTACAGTTCTATCATATCTTGTTTCTGGATGAGGAAGGGTAGAAATGTCTTAGAAGAGAGGCCAGGGCATTGCCCAGCCACACACAGGAGTATGACTGGAAGTACATGGAGTGCTGGGTCCTGTCATGGGCTCCCAAGTGCAAGAAGGACATGGATATACTGGAGCAAGACCAGCAAAGGGCCACAAAGATGGTGAAGGGACTGTAACATCCCTCATAAAAGAAGAGGCTGAGACAGTTTAGAGTGGAGGAGAGAAGGCTCATGTGTATAAATACCTGATGGGGGAGTAAAGAAGATGGAGCCTAACTCTTCTCTGTGGTATTCTGTGAAAGGCCAAGAGGCAATGGGAGGAAATTAAAATACAGGAAATTCCATTTAAACATAGGAAAAAAGTTTTTACTGTGAGAGTGGTGAAGTACAGGACTAGGTTGCCCAGAAAGGCTATGGAGTTCCCATCCTTGCAGATATTCAAATCCCGACTGGACAGAGACGTGGGCAACCTCATCTAGCTGGCTGATCTCTGAGCATGGACTTAGACTGAATGATCTCCAGAGGTGCCTGCCAGCCTCAGCCTTTCTTCGATTCTGTGAAACAGAGAACGTTAAATTGCTCCATTAATCCTACATGTGGACCCACTTGTTCCAGGGTACAAATATGTCTCCCTTAACAATATGGATCTAAATGAGACAGCCTAGAGTAGCTCCCTTCTCCAGACGAGTCCTACATCTGAGCCATCTGAGCCCCTGGAGCTGATCTGCTCTGAGTTCTGCCAGAACAGGCAGCAGCACATGAGCAGTGAGTTTTTCCTCTAGAAAAATTTCAAAGGGACAAGTGGGCTAGAATGAAAAGGATTAATACCATGGTCATGGCCCTGGCACTGGCCTCTGCACCCCACTCAGCTGCTCTGCATCCCAGGAAGGCTGCAGACTGTCTGCGATTTGGCCTCCTGAGGTGGGCAATGAGCTCCTGCACCGTGCGGTGGGTGTGGGCTAGTCAACCCTGCCAGGGATAAGGGAGAGCAAAGCATGGCTCCCTGGCTCTCCCACACCATTCCCTCTCACAGGGCACTCGTGTCTAACAAACCATCCTTCCAGAGAAATCCCCCTAAGGATGAACAATTTCTTGGCGATACCTGGGCACCCCTCTCCCAGAAAAGTTGCTGGGCATCAGGTACTTGAATAGGAGCAGCAGGTTAAATGACTCTAAGAACCTGCTCTCACCCCAGGATTACGAGTATGGAGAAAAATAAAGAAGAGACACAGTTCAGTTTTGCTTTTATTAGATCCTCACCTTTTTTTTTACCAGATTTTTAAAAGCAAGAGCCTTAGAGCGAAAGAGGGAATGAGTCACTGCAATAGCTTCTCATTAAACTAATGACAAGACATAAACAGAGGGAGCTCAGTTGGCTAATGTTCCTACCATCCACAATGTTGAGCCATAGGAAATTAAACCAGAAAAAAGTCATGTAGTGTGCCTTGGACTGGATGTTCCATTAACCTTAAATTGGAAATGTTAACATTTGATTTGAACACTACAGTTAGACATTTGTACTAGGTGCTATGTAGCTAAATAGGGTGAAAAAGAAGTAAAATTAAATATCAAGCTCTGTTGTTTGCACTTTTGAGTGAATATACACTGGGTAGTGGCACTTCTGTTGAACCACATTTCCAAAGGCAGGGAGTTCCTTGCTGTTGTCATTGCTCTCTTTTTAATATCAAATCAATTTCCCAGACACCCCATTGGGTTATGGTAGGTACTGAACACGTCTGAAAAATGCCCTTTCAGTAAAAAACATTATTTGCCAGTCTGATTCCATAAAAATCAACCTGCTAGAAAAAATAAATTCTGAAAGACCCCATGCTAAAACCTCTCTTCAGACGATACTCCATTTTCAGTAAAGAAGTAGATATGAATGGTCTTCATCCAATTCAAAGAGATTAAAAAGGCAGTAAGATGTTATTCTGCATAAAACATCTTATAGCAAAAATGCTCTAGCTTTACACCATCAGCCACGGATTGCAGGAAGAATAAGATCTTTCGGTACTGAGAAAATAATACTGAAATTGTTTTTAAAATTGAAAACACTTGTCAGTGTTCAAAAGAGACCGATTTTCAGCCTTGTTTCCAACTAGTATTTACTACTTTTTTAAATTGAGAATTTTAATTGAAATGAATGAAAAATGCAATCATTATTTTGAAATATTTTGATGTTATTTTAAATAGGGATTGGCAGTTCCTGATATGCTGGACAAAAATGTGGACATAACAGTATTAATGCCAACTAGGTTTTATGCAAAAAATTGAAGATCAAGTTTTTCTAGCAACAACTCTATGCAATTGTGTAAGATCTCAGTCGTCTCTGCCTGATAATTTGAAGTTTTGGAACAATTCATTTTGAAGCATCTGTTAGAGCTTTGGCAAAAAAATCCCAGCAACAACATTCATTTTTGTCTTGTAGATACCTTAAAAATAGCTGAAGCTTCTTCAGCTCCATGGCTAATGTAAAGGAAATGAGAAAATATGTTCTTTTTGTTTCCTTTCCTTTGTGTAAAGGTGAAAGATCAACAGAGAAGAATAATTTAGAATTGTAACTATGTTTGTAACAGGCTCTCAGGAGAACTCCTCTATACAAACATCCTTAACAACAGAAAACAAAAAGAGCAGTGTTAAAAACACTAAAAACTGTATAGAAATACAAGGCTGACACAAAAACAACCCAACAAATTTAATTACACAAATACTGTATGTAATCAGTCCATTAAAATTATCCATGACAAATTGCACAACATTTCTATATGATCAAACATGAGAGCTGACCAGTCATTTATTCCTGGCTTTGCTCAGCGTGCAGTAGAAGTACAAGTAGAAAATGACTTTTACACTGAGTAACCCTCACTAATAAACAAGGCCATTATCCTGGCAATGCAAAAAATAATTACAAATAGTTGAAGTCGGGTGGGTGGCTGGCTGGGGGTTTGACGATAGGCTGTAATGGAGATATTTTTGAGCCTGGAGGTGCAAGCAATTTTCTCTACTGGTTTCTAGAGAGAGCTGTTTCAAAAGTGGCAGTTAAAAATAAAATGATAACATTATTATTAAACACCATCAAGCTGACAGACACTTCTTTATTAAGATGCAAATAAACTCTTCATGTCACAGATGATAACTCCTGCTATTTTCAGTTCTTTGCCAAACTGCAATGTTTTGGGCAAACAGTTCTCACAAGAAGCAAGTGCCTTAGTTCGATCATGTTTGTTTAAGCTCTGTCTAATGCTGTTCAGCCTTTTCTGAGAGGGATTAAGGAAAAATATGTTTTCTTTTACTTACCACAAGTCTTACAATGCTTTTAAATTAAGAAGTTCTAGCACCTCCACGTGACACAACCAAGATGATATTCATCTGTGTAGACTTTGTGTCAACGCCATTCTTTCTGCAATCCCTGTGCAACTTCATTGCCATCTCAGCTTCAATTTCAGCTAATGCCGATGTGTTCAATGCCTTCCTTGCCTCAGTCTTCACTATATGTCTCCCAAACCTCTGTGCTTAGTGGAAGTGTTAAAGGAGGAGAAGGAACAGTAGTGCAGATGAGTCAGGGACTACTTGAGAGAACATGAGCAGTAGAAGTGCCAATGGCTGATAAACCACATCAAAGGATGATGAGAGAGCTGTCGAATGTCCTTGCAAGGCTTTTCCAAATAATATTTGAAAGTTTGTGTGGACTGGGGGAGGTCTCTGACACCAGAAGAATGACACCTTCTTCAAAAACAGCCAAAAGGAAATACAAGCTGATCAGCCTCATTGCAGTCCATGGGAAAACCATAGAGAAAATCATCTTGGAGCACATTTCTGGTCACAAGAGTGAGAAAAATGTGATAGACAATACAGTCAGCATTGATTTACCATGCATAAATCATCCATAATCACTCCTGACCTACCTGATAACTTTCTCTGATAAAATCACTGGATCTGTGGATTAGAGGAGAGGAATGGGTATAATTTACCTCAACTTAGCAAGGCTTTTCCAGTCTGCCACCATATTTTTTTTATCCAGTTGAGACATATGTATCGGATGAGTAGGCAGCTAGACGGATATAAAAATGGTTGGATGATCAGGATCAGAAGGCCCCAGTTAATGGTTTCTACTCCACCTGGATGCCTGTGACAAGTGAGATGCTGCAATGGTCTTCTCCTCCTGGGATCTGTCCTATCTAATATCTTTATCAGTGACCTGGAGGAGGCAACTGAGTGCACTTCCATCAAGTTTGCAGCAAGATGACAGCAAGCTGGGGAGACCAACTGATATGCTCAAAAGCAGGGCTGCCATCCAGAGGGGCCTAGACAGGCTGGAGGAATGGTTCAACAGGAAACTTATGAAATGCAATGAAGGCAAACGCAAAGTCCAGCACCTGTGAAGGAAGAAGCTGCTGGAGTGATGCAGGCTGGGGGATGCCTGGGGAGCAGGTCTGGAGAAGGGACCTGGGTCTCAGCTGGGCAGTGACTTGTAGAAGAACCAAGTGTGCCCCGGCAGCGAAGATGGGCGACAGCCTCCTGGGCTGTATTAACAGGAGCAGAGGTGCTGGTCAAAGGAATAGTTCATCCACCTTTAATCGCCTCTTAGACCACATCAGAATACTGCATTCAATTTAGCCCACTCAGGACAAGAAAGGCAATGACAAACTGGAGTGAGCTCAGAGGAGGACACCAAGCTGGTCAGGGGCTGGAGCACTTGCCCTGTGAGGAGAGGTTGAAGGAGCAGACCTTTTAAGCCTAGGGAAGAGATGGTTTCAGGTGGATCTCACAGCAGCTTCCCAGTTCCTATGGGGAGATTACTGTGAAGACAGAGTCAGGCTCTTCCCTGAGGTACATGGCAGGAGGATAAGAGATGATGTACATAAGTTAAAACAGACTGGATATAAGGAATTTTTTTTTTTTTTTTTTTTTTTTTTTTTTTTCCTGATGAGGACAATCCAACTGTGGCACAGATATCCCAAAAGGTATCGTCTCCAGCCTTGGAGGTTTTAGAGACCTGACTGGATAAAGACCTGAGCAACCCACTTTGACCCCAGAGCTGGCTCTGCTGTGACCAGGAGATTGAACTTAAGACCTCCTAAGCTCTTTCCTAACCTGAGTTTTCCTGTGATCCTGTTCTGTGATCACCCTAAAGTAGACACTGGCTAATGCTTAGTCACCCTAAGACTTGCATTGGCAAGATCTCTATTGTCTATAATGGGAACTTCAAGGGCTCCTATCAGCCACGTGGAAACCTACCCGAGGCTCTTAAATATTGATGTGTTAATCTTGACCTGAATCCTACCTTTACTGACAACATGAGCGTTCCTTCAGGGACCAAATGTGCATGTTGCACCCTAGGACTTTCGCAGCAACAGTCCAAAAGGACTGTTTGTATTTGTGCGCAGTAAAACTAGCCAGTCAAAAGAGGTGACTATCCTGCTGCAAGCATTGGTGCAGCCTTGTCTTGAATATTGTGTGCAGTTCTGGGCCTCACAATTTAAGAAGGATGTGAAGGTCCTTGAATGCACCCAGAGGCAACAAAGCTGGTGAAAGGGCTGGAGGGAATGCGCTCTGAGGAGTGGCTTGGGACTCCGGGCTTGTCTGGGGATAAGGACTGTGGGTTTGTCTAGTTTGGAGAGAAGGAGGCTGAGGGGCAACCTCATTGCTCTCTGCAGCTTCCTGAGGAGGAGAAGTGGAGAGGGAGGCGCTGAGCTCTTCTCCCTGGGATCCACTGACAGGATGTGTGGAAATGGTTCAAAGCTGCACCAAGGGAAGTTTAGACTGGACATTAGGAAGCATTTATTTACCAAGAGAGGGGTCAAAGACTGGAACAGGCTTCCTACAGAGCTGGTTGATATCCAAGCCTGTGATTAGGAGGCATTTGGAAAATGCCTTCACCAACATGCTTTAACCTTTTGTCAGCCCAGAAGTGGTCAGGCTGTTGCAGTAGGTGATCATTGTAGGTCCCTTCCAACTGAAATAGTCTATTCTATTTTATCTTACTGGTACTGCTGCAGGCCAGACACGGTCAGAGGAGTAAGGTCATCAACTTTGGCTTTTTTGGAACCTGGCAGACAAAGGTGAAGATGATTTACAGAAGGATAAGAAAAGGAGAGTAGCAAGATACTGGACAGAAAAAGGAAACAAAGGAAGGGGCTGGACTAAATATGGAGGGTAAGGCAGGGAGAAAGGAAGGAGATGGAAGAAGCAGAGACAATATCTGGGGATGTATGGTTGTGGTTGGAACCGGGAGAGGTTGGACAGGATCTATAACTACCATATAACCCTAAAATAGACAATGCTGTCCTTAATTTCTGGCACTGTTGTGTTGTCATGCAATAGCCATGGAGTGCAAAAATAACCTTAATACAATAATTTGTGTGTTTGCATCACAGTACAGTAGAGGAGTAGTCACCAGAGAGTTAATGTCCGCATCACAATACATACATGCAAGATTGCATGGACTGTCATAAGTCTGGTATTTTCTAAGTGCAGTGTGCTTGCCATTACGCACTTCACCATTTCATGATGCTGTTTTTGTAGTGTGGATTGATGAAGTCTTGAAGCAAGAGCTACTTGCTCAGAAAGGCATCCAAGTGAACAGTGATTCTGCATGGAAAACAGTTAAATACGCTCATCAACAGAAGTTTTAACAGTAATGAAGTTCAAATATTGGTATTAAGAAGACAAAATCCCTTCTAAAGGAATTTTAGTTCCACCTCATTTAATATGAAAGAAATTATGCTGCTATTGCTAAAAGCCCACAGCTTTGCTTGCTTAAATACTAGGGGAAAAAAGAATGTTTACATCCGTTCACCTGGCTCAGAATCTCCACAGTAGTACAGACTCTCTTCCCCAAAGGGAAAAGATATATTGACTGTCTGGTCTCATTCCAAAGGACACGAGACAGGCTAATGCTGAAGATAACTCACTCCTCAAAAAACACCGCATTCCTTATGCAGTGGGGAAGAACAGAAAGATGCAGTTAGAGAAAATAAATATGGAAAAATTGACCTGAAGGCCCAAATGTGGTAAGTTCCAAATGCACAGTCTTCTTAATTCTGAGTCAAAGCACACATTTGGACACTTGCTAAATCCACACTTTGTCAACCAAAAGATCTGTTCTGGGCAAGTAGTTTATTAACAAGAGGCAAAAGGAAGTGATGCTATACACTGAGTAATGCAGTTGCTCAATTATAGTTCTCATTATCCAGTGCCCCAAACAGAAGAAAGTGTGAAATTAATTGATAAAAATCAAACTTTCTTGTATGCAAATATCAAGGCAATTGTTGAACAAGAAATCTATCATCAATAACCTCAAATAAAGCAGGTAGCTGAAGAAGAAGCACTTCTTAGAATTCTGAATTGTAGCAACAATGAAAATGTCAACGAAGCTGAAAAAAGCTTTCTTTTACCAGAAAAGTGACTTAAAATTAAATGACTGATAGAGATTGAATTGAGTAATAATTGCAGTTAAGTAGTCTAATATGACTAAAGACAATACAGTATTCAACTTCAGAATTATCTACTTATGCACTATTATGAAAAGACAAATTGGATCCAAAAGCCGGTTTTCAACATTGGCAATATTTATCTGAAAAGAAAAATTCCCTAAGGTCAAAGTGGCACTAATAATTATATGTGGGTTAGGCTTCTGTAGGGGAATATCACACAGGATTAATATTTAAAGTACACCGACCTTTTAAATTCTGGATGTGTTATTTAAGGTGAATTGGTAAATGAAGAGAAAAAAACACGTATTAAACACATTCTTGATTATTCATCAATTCTCTTAATAGATGTGATCACCTGGTTTGACACAATTTGTTCATGCACCTTATATCTAATCTCTTGTTATTTATGAACAATATTTCCCCTGAAGTTTTTCAGGAAATGAAAAGCTGGGATTGGAAATCTGCAGAAATTAATTGACAAAAAATAATAATCTGAGCTGCAAAACATGCCAGTTTCATGTGTGTCTATGCTGAACCCTTACAATGACTCTTCAATGACAATACATCTAGTGGATTTGCAGGCTTGAGACAATTCTTGGTTGAAATTTAATACCATTTTAAGAAGAAAAGGTACAGTCAAGTTAATTCATCAGCTATTTGCTATGTAGTGGATAAGGAAAAAAAGGCCAGTAACATAATTGGTTTCACATGAAGCTGTCCAAATGTAAATACCAATAGTATAATTACAGAAGCCAGGAGATCACCAAGCGAGGCAGCTCATCACACAACACTCACTTGTTACCATATATGAGTACAGATGAGGACTTCATGTTAGAATAGGGCAAGAAGCTATTTTCTCATTTTCTTGGTTTTGGAATATTTTAACTTCCTCTACCAAACTGAGACAAAAAGCAAGAACCTCAAATAGACCAAAATGAAAGAAACAAGCAAGTCCCCTCCCCAACAAATATAGCTTTAAAGCAGTGGAAATGCTTGCTTTTAGATATTGATCTTTTTCATTAAAAATCTTACTTTTCACTGTAGTTATATTTCAGAAGGAAAGTATTTCTGGAATGAAAAAAGCAAAGTATTTCATTTTGAAGATACTGGAACAAGATATTAAACAAATGTCAAATCTTTTTGACTTGGAAAAAAATACTGAAAGCAATCCTTTGTCATAAAAATGTCTAGTTTTGACAAATTGGCATTTTCAAACTAAAAATAAAGATTTTTCTTGCAAATCACATTCACATCTCCAGGATGCATTGCAATGAACTGATTCTTGTGTGATTATATATGTGGAAAGGAACCAGCCACAGGCTGACAGCCAGATGACCTCTTATGATCTTTGGACTTCTAAATGTGAAAAGCAAACAAAATGAAGACCAGCAAAAGGGGATCTCATATTGTAATATCCCTTTCAGGGAGTTTTGAAAATGTTTTTCTTCTTGATTCTGGCTGGAATACAACAGAGATGACTACGATAAACTGTTCTCTATTAGATAAATTGCCTGAGTTATCACCGTTATTTTTTCAATATATGTATTCAATTACACACCTATTAGTAGGTGTATTTCATTTGTGGAAGATGATACCACAACCTGAAGAATTACGAACTGAGAGCTTAATCAGCTGCCTAAGTAATTGTGAATATAATTTGTAAGTATAATGAGTTAATTTTTTCTCCTTACTTACACCTTTATGCCCCCAATAATTGCAGTGCTCAAGTGGAAATGGGAGCCGCATGTGGCCCTGTATCCCAACAGCAGTCAGCAAGTCACATCAGATTGCACAAGTGCCGGGGTTAGATATCTCAGAGCGAGATGGCCTCTGGCTCGTGCTGTTTGGTAAAACATTGAACATCTTAGTAAAATAGCAGCTGGATTGTTCTTGAAAAGGAAACCTGGGCTAAAAAACTCTGTCAATTTTCCATCCTCCTGATCTTGAATCTTCAAGAAAGAGTTAAAATACCCCAAGCACAAAGTTCAGAGCAGCCTAAATATAGTGTTGATGAGGTGGTTTCACCATCACTTCTTTGTCGAAGCTCAGCGAGACTGCTCTAGTCCTGCTAAACTCTGGTGCATCCCAAGGTAGACCCTCTTCCTCGGCACGGGTGGGAAGGGGCTGGCATGAGGCAAGCCGTGCTCAGGGCACTCCTTCCTCCCTTGAGCCACAGAATACTTGGCTCTTTGCTCTTTTGTTTCTACACATGCAGTTTATAAAATTCAGCTGCCCAGGAAAATTAGATGTCAGTGGCTATTGGACTCCATATTTTCCTCTTTCTGCAGATGGAAATTTCTTATCAGTCTGACGCACAAAATGTCAGGCAGAACAGCGTGCTATCAGAGCTGGCAGGCTGAAGGAGCTGAGGACGTCTTGTCATATGCCACTTTGGACAAGAGAGAAATGGTACACAATAGAGTGGTTACAAAGTAATTTTCACATAAAGAACTCGAGAAAGGAAATCTGACTGACAACAAATGGATTGCAGGTAGGAGGGAACACCAGTCAGTCACCACAGACACATATTATCTGCCAGGAAAATACAACTGAAGAGGAGGAGGGGATGGAGGCGCAGAGCTTGCTGAGAGCAGTGCAGATGGCTCAGGCAGTGCGAGGGAGATGCCGTCCAGTCATCAAGCGTGTCACGGGAGGAGAATTTACAAGGTATTTTAAAAATACGCTTTCACATTTATTTGTCCCAGTCATGTGATAACATAAGAATAAACCTTTACTAATGATGCTTTGTTGTAATTTCTCTCTGTGCTTACACATCACAGCTGACACAGGTCCATAAACAATGTTCTGTGGCCAGCTATGGCAGTGATGAAGCTGTAAAATGTGTGCCAAAGCACCAGGTGAATGATGTTTTTAAAGCCACTAAATCTTCTGTTGAGTTTGTATTCGGAACAGATTTCATCTCATTATCATTATTATTACCATTATCTTTATGACTGTGACATATAGAGGTAGCCACAGAATAAAAGATATCCCTTGTCCCACAGAAGGCCACAATTTACATTTAAGACAAGAGACTATTAATAACACCAGAGAGGTGAAGAGGGAGCTTCAAGGAAACAGGTGCTAATTGGCAAGATGGGAGGGGATACCAGGTTGCCAAAAAGGACAAGCTTTTCCAATTTTTTATGTAGATATTACGTAAAAGAAAGTTAGAAGGAGTATTCTGAATGACAGCAAGATAGAGTAAAAGATGTTTATGGCATTATCTCCCCAGCATGGGTGAGAATGGAAGAGAGTCATCACAATGTGTTTGGAATTTAGAAAGCAGGAGACTGGAAACCATAGAGCAATCAAAGACAGCAGTGGTCTTTGAAGAACTGAATGACAGATGACAGGCAGAGTAGGTACTGGTCATGAAAGGCTTTGAAAATAGAGATGTCACTTAAATTTAGTGAGATAGAGAAGCAGAACACAAAGACATGGAAAAATAATAGATAAGTGGTAGCACTCTGAGCAGATAAGGGGAAAAATGTGTTTATCAAAGATAGAGGAAAATATGTTCAGCAACTAAGATGACAGATGATGAGAGCTGTAGAAGAGATTTAGCTGTGTGGATGGACTCCAAGCATGACATTTATGCAATGCTGTTCAGGGCGAACTTCAGGATGTCAGGAGACACAGAGAAGCTACAGATGAAGCTGATGATCAGGCTAAGGAAACAGTGATGCTCCCTCAGCAAGTTTGCTGATGATCCAAAATTGGGAGGACTGGCTGATACCCCAGGGGCCGTGCTGCCGTTCAGTGACACATGGGCAGGCTGGAG
>KL278801.1:44751-56420 GCA_000699545.1 Podiceps cristatus | reverse complement strand
CTACTTTGGGGAAAACAGTTTTGGTTTGGTTTTATTTTAACCTAGGGAGGACTTTCTCTCTTCAGGTTAGTACAACTACAAATTATCTAATGATTTCCCCCTCTCCCCCCCCCCCCCATTGACCTTACTCCATCTGTCTTTAAGTAAGTCAATGCATCTTGCCTTTCCAGATAGGCTGGGACACAGTGCATGAACATGACAAGGGTTAGTCATGGTTGCTTAAGGTATCTGGTGCTATAGTGATGATCATAGTATGGAAACCTCTTTCGATCAGAATCTTTCAGTGGCTCACAAGCAGTGAAAAAAAGGATGCAAAAATGGCTTCTTACCAGGGCTGTATGTGAAGCAAGGTGACAGTGATGAGGACATATGACTTGCATTTTAGTGGAATGGAGCCATACATGAAGGCAAGCTTCAAGGTTACAAGCTGTGAAGGAAGGATGAGGCAACTCAGATGACTTCTGGATGCTTTGAAAATATTCTAAAATTTATGTGACATTTGAAGAGGGATTATTTCTCATAATATTTTTCTCTGATTTGCCTTCTGCTCTTCCTGGTTTGTATTTGTAATTCTTAAAAGTAGTACAGTAATGTCATAGGCCATTTTAAATAAGACTTGATGAAGTGGTCAAAGTCAGGGAAACAATGTGATCTGATTGAGATTTTGATCATAATTCATGAGAGTCTATTCCTTGTAGAATTCTGGACAAATCTTCTATCCTCTGTTGAAATGTGTGATTTTTGATTAATAGCACTGAATCCACTGAGTTTGACTTCCTGGTGAAAATGCCGTATTACTTTAAAAAGCAGTTCTCTAGTGACTTCTCAGTCCCTACCTCTGTCTAGTAGCACTTGATGTGATTTTGTATTTGTGCCAAGGCAAGCAGAGTTCTATCCAGTTTTTCTGAACCAATTGTTTTTCTGATGTGGACCAAATTCTTGTTTTCAAAGGATTAGCAAGTGGTTGTTTTGAGAACTTCACAGAATCATGGGATGGTTGAGACTGGAAGGGACCTCTGGAGGTCATCTGGCCCAAGCAGGGCCACCTGGGCTGCCCAGGACTGTGTCCAGATGGCTCCTTTCTTTCCAGTTGTGTGACAACAGCATTGTTGTTTTGTCACAACAACGATGAAAGTAGATTTAAAATTTGCCTAGACCTTCTCATAGATCTGACAACACATATGTGATGGCTTCAAGGATTGTTAAATGCATAATGTGACTTCAGTGGTTTAATTGCAAATGGGTAGTATTTCGGGAATCTCCGACACATCTGAAGTGTGTGCTTCCCAGCATGGAGGGAAGAGGGACGTGAGGGAGGCAGAGATGCAACTTAATGGGGCTTTACTGAGGTATCACCAAGAATCTCCCAATGTTCAGGACCAGAGTTTCATGTCCCTTCATGCAGTCTCTTGATCTTTCCTCTTGTCGTCAGACGTGTCTGCCTTTTTATCACTGAGGAGACAGATAGATAAAAGAGTCATCGGTTATGTTTTTGTCCCTGTTCTGCTTATTACCTGGTGAATGCAGTGATGAACTATACTGTTTTGAAAAATGTGAATTTTGACTTTGCTGAATGTCTGGAATACCTGACTTACATCTAGGTTGCCATCTTGGCTATTACAGTTTCCTGTTACGCATTTTTGCCCACTGCTGGCTTTACAGTTTGGCATACTTAATAACGGGCCCTTTATTATCCATGCTAGCTAGTGTCAGTGTTAAGTGCTTCCGCTTGGATATAGTAGCCAAAGGAAAGCTCTTTGTCTTTATTAACTTAAAGATAATGTAGTTATAGTTTCTGTGATGTGTCATATTAGATTTTATTTGGAAAATATTTTATAAATAGTCTCAGCTTAAAACTCTGTAGTGTGTGGTATTTTTGGACAGATGGATATGAAATCACTCTTCTTTTTTCTGAAGTTTGCTGTCTAGTTACCTAGAGCAGAAGCCAGCGGTGGCAGAGTGGGATTGAAGAGCTTGCTAGAGTGTTCGGTTATTCAGAACCGGCTGGGGCAGAGCTCATTGCTCTGGGGATGAGACAAGGTTTTGCAAATTGACTGAAGTACTCATGTCAGTGTGAGCTAGTCATGTCAGTGTGAGCTAGTCCTGGCTGTCATTTAAAGTTAGGGGGGTGGCAGCTCCACAAGAGAACTCTTAACGGTTTGGCATCTCTCAAGCCCGGCCACAGGTTTCTTAGCATGTGCTGGCTGGGTGACTCTGGTGCTCATCCTGCTCTGAGCTGATCCAGCTGTTGTACAGAACATGTTGTTGTTGTTTCTGTCAGATTAGGAAGGTGAATTGTCTAACGGACTGTAAGCAGGGGGGAAAATTAGGTTGGAATACCAAAGCTGGCTTTTAGGGAAACCTTTTCTCTTTAGGTGGGAGCAAGCTATTAGAGCTGCTCATCTGCCTGGGGACCTGTAGCCTTGCTGGCCCAAGGCAGCTGTTGGAGGTAGCCAGTTAAAAACGAGTACTATAGTGCTCCCAGATGAAGACTTCCTTCATAGGCTTGCCAAGGAAAGGTCTAATGTACAGGGTTTCTTCCCAGATACTTATGTTGGTGATTAGCGTGGCGAGGTTAGACTGCCAACAGTTACGTCAGTCACAAAGCCCCAGTGTAGTTATATTGGCAGCAAAGTGACAGTGATTAATGATACAGTGTATTTTATGGGGGGAGAGGGAGGATGGATGGGGAGGAACACTTAAACAAGCTTTTCTGGTCAAATACTGTTTTGCTGGTATAAACTGCAAGCTATATTAGAAATGTTTTTCTAGTTTAATGCAACCGTAGGAGCAGGGCACATCTAGTGCATATTGTATGTGAGAGAGGACAATTTTTTTTCCTCACGGGGAAAAGAATGTCCTCCGATTTTAACTTCTTTGTAGTAGAAACTTTCTTTTCCTCTTCAGAGGATTAAATAACTTGAAACAACTGGCGGACCAGGTACTGTTAGCAGCATTATCAAGAAACTAGAGAAAAGCTAAATACTAAATCCATTACAAATGCTTCCGTAGAAGCAGGCTGGTGTTACCAGAAACCACTGCCACTGAAGACAATTAGGACATCTCAAGATGATACGTGCTGTAAGCCAATGGACTGCTTGTAGCTTTCCTGGGTTCTGCACCACTGCGTAAGTCACTTGGAAAATTTTGGCTTCCAAACTACTTTAGTCAAAAGAACTTTAGAAACCGCTTGTTTTAACAGTATATGGTAAATGTGTTTTTAAAACACTTTTTCTTGTTGCTACTAGCTATTTAACATCTTCAGACATTGCGTCTTTGTAGTATATTTATTAACTTCAAGGAATTAGACTGAATATCTACAAATTTAAAATAAACTCTTTAGGTGTTTCCCCTCGTGGCAGTTCTGGAGCAAGGTTCTCGCTGAATTCCCTTGTAGCCTTCTGCTATGTCAAGGAACTATCCAGACCCTTGGGAACCCAACTGTAACGCCCCCCAACCCCAGCTTGGCTACAGGCTTCTTTGAAATTTTGTTCTGTGCAGAAAACATCACTTAACATAACTGGCATAAACACTCAAGAGCTGTTTACTACAGTTTACTGGATAACCGTTCCCTTTGCCCTTGTCCCCACCAGTTTATCAGCTATGGCTCTTGTTTATGGTCAGCTGCAGTGCATCTCCTGTGGTTTGTGAACTGGGAGCAATTGAGAACTGGGAGTGCTGGTGGCAGGCTGCTTTGGCTGTATTTCTGAATATAGGCAGGTTTCCATCACACCTCTGTCTAGCTTCTTGCCTCCCCCAAACTGGGACACGAGGGCTCTCAATATTCCAGGCCAATCAGGGTTGTTTGAGCCTAAAGGCTTGTTATTTTGAGAGCTGAGGAGTACTGGTTTCAGCCCCAGAATTAAAGGCATCGAGATTCTCAGTTTGAAGACAAGGAGTCTGAAATCTCTGTGTACTCTTTTTGTGCACTGGCTTTTAGCCTAGAAGACAATAAGCTGTAAGTCCTGGAGGTTCATCAGTCACACTTCACAATGTATTTGGGGTTTAGAGTCCTTTTGTCCTGTGTGCTGGGACAGTTGTGACTGTTCGGTAGCAGGAACTAGCATGGCTGTTTTAGGTAGCTGCTGCTGACCCTAGAGAGAGAGCATGTGGTGCTCGGGAAGTACTGTGTTTTGGTGTCTCAGCTGTAGGGTTGCAGTACTGCAGCTTTGCAAAACCTGAATTTTGAAACTTTAATAAAGTAGTCCTGGAAAATGATGGTGGAATGAATAGTAAGTTGCCTTAACTTCATATGCAGAATCATATAGGCTCTGTTAATAAAAAAAGCTTGCAGATAAGGAAAGGATACTGAGTAATTCTTTATGTGGCTTGATTCCTCTTCCAAAATCATGAAAAGCTTACAGATAACCAGGGGATCAGATAAATAGATTACAGCCATTTTCTCTCGTCATAAAACTTCCGTATTCCCGGTAAGCAATGTAGGAGGATATCTCCCACTTCCTTTCAAGCTATGCAGTTGCCAAGTGCTGTATGAACTATCAGTTCCTATCTACGGGTTGAAGCCTTTGTACAAGATCCTCCAAAGCCTTGATCTCAGGAATATGAGAAAACAGTTTGATGTGAGATTCTGCAGATGTTCTGACTTGGGGCTGTGACGGCTGCTTTTGCTTCATCCCATGGTTTTTTGGATCTCTCTGAATCATGAAATACAGGTGTGCCCTCATTTTGTGCTTTTAGAAGGGGGAAGGTGTGTCTGTGACTTCTGGATCTGTGCTTGGCCGTTCCCCGTCGGCAGTAGTTAGGAGGCACTTTTGTTGGCTGCGATGAGTGCAGTAGTGCTAGCCTATGCCCAGGTCTCGGCACTGGTGCCTTTGCTCTCTGGCCCCTCGCTGCAGTGGCCATCGGTCCTTGCTCAGGGACAGCTGCCTCTGGCCCTGGTCACTTATTGTCCTTGTCCTCCGTGGCGTGGAGGCATTGCCTGGGGTAATGGCACGTGGTCTGACAGAGCTGTCTTGGTGCTGTCCTGCCAGCAAACGCTTTCTGCCAGTGGTCACCTTTCCAGCTTTCTTTATCTAATAGTTGCCTCTCAGTCAGTAGCCTTCAGGTGTTTTGTTCTCCTCTTGTCCGCAGGAGACAGTGCTCCTTTTGCCAACAAGGTTTTACAGGCTTTGGCACAGCGGGGAAAAATTGCACTGATAGCAAATTCACTTGCAGTCAGTAAAATTCTTTGGATTAAAATGGTCCCAAGAATCGAGCTCTTAGACTTCATTGGTGAACCGTCTCCTGGAAGGTTGTTGGCCTGCAGCCACGATAACGTGCAATGCCTGTTCTGTTCCAAGTGTGCCTGCTGTTCAGGGGAAAGCTAGTGCTCCTAATGCCCCATCTTCAGTTGAACCAGAATTGTTCCTTTGGTTCAGTGAAGCACTTGTCTTGATGAAAACATTTGTAAAAGTAAGAGGCAATGTAAATGCCTTCGTAGTTGTGTGTCAATAGCTTTATTGTTCCACAAGTATAATTTTTAATATTGGTGAAATTGTGCCCTGTTCTGAAATGACATTAGGGTGTAGTTGAAGGCAGTTCCAAGTTTTTACTGTAGGCAAGCTCAGACTTGTACCTCGCATGCCAGTAGAGACCTTGATCAATCTACATCTGTGTTTGCTGGTGTATTTTCAATGTGAACCCAATGTTTCCTGACCTGATCTCAAGTGGATCCCTATAAATTTGTATTTGCCTGTAAATCTTTAAATCTTGAAAGAGCTTCATTTTTTTCTGTGTGAGCTGTAGAGACATCTCTAAGCACCGTCCTCTTGGCTCCTTCCACTTGTAAAGGGTCTGGCGAGTTCGGGTGGCTTGACAAATACCAAGATACTGCCAGGGAGTATCTGCTGGGATGTGGTAGTGCAGCTGCTGCTCAGTGTCTTGGGGACTGGGTTTCATGTCGTCTGAAGTCCAGTCCTGGTTTTCAGAAGGCCGCTAACGGCATGTTGTAATTAAACAATGTTTCAGTGGCCGGTGGAAATCTGGAAAATCTTGGTGTTTGTTTCTGGGTTGTATAAACTTGGCTTGGAAAGCTGTATCTCTTTAAACACTTTCTCTGTCCAGAATGGTAGTTGTGATTTGCAAGATACTTCACAAAATTTAACTGAGATCTTTCACTCTGCCTCTTGACATTTTAAAGACATGATGAAGATAACAGTGTTTTAAAGGCCATTTAAAGGCAAAAAAATACCTCCTTAGTTTCTGTAAATTTGTCAAAAAAGAGGAAAGCTAGAGGAATCCTTTTTAAAAAGTAAAGTGTGCATCTCATGAAATTCATTGACGTGTCTTCAATATTGGCTAACTGAAGAGGCTATCCTTATTTCAAGTGTATAAATGGTGGGTGGGGAACTAATCTGTGAAAGGATTTATTTATCTGTTTTAACGATAGTCATTTTTGGTTACATTTTCGTCATTCTATTCTGCTTTGCTGAAGCGTGACCTGATAATGCTTTTATTAGTGAATAAGTAATTTTTCCTTCTCAGATTTTGTTGTCTCTTAATTTTGAGAAATATTCTGTTTTAAAGCTGGGGATCTTGAGCTGTAATTTAACATCTTTACTTAGTCTCTGATAAATGAGGTCTAGGTCACAGTCTTTAGAAGTGGTCTAATGTAGCTGATGTAACTGTATTGGTGCATGCTGTTGGTAAAATGAATCATTTCTAGGAGCAGTGGCTTGCGTAAGCTGAGCATAACTGGAGTGTATTTGGTGGTGTTCCCTCCTTAAAAATACCCCATTGTAGCTCTATTCTGGTTGGGGCTGACAAACCTCTTTCTAAATCCATGCAGTCTGTGCTAGACTGTGCAGTTCTGTGAAGACAAAACACATCTTACATCTTAAGAGCTTTACTCAAAAATGTTGATGCCTGAGTGGTGATGGGCATTTTTCTTTTTGAAGATTTTCCTTTATCCTGCAAATAGATGATTTAACTACTGAAGGGAAAAAAAAATATCCCTGAAAGTGACATGTCAGTAAATTTTCCCCATCTCACCTGTGAGGGAAGTTCCTCCTCCCCTGTGCTGATGAATTGGAGGGAAATGCCTTTTTTTTTTTTTTTTTTTTTTTTAGCTGAAAAAAAGAAATAAAATTCCGTGCCCTTCCCAAAGGAGGAATTCAACAATTGGACAAGTGGCGTGGGACCATGTGTTGGTTTGTAAAAGGATATAGTTTGTAAAGATGTTTCCTTTGATGCCTGTGATGAATATGGATGTGTTTCCGTTGGAGAGGGTTTTGATTAAATTATGCAATTAGAGCTGACCAGACAGATCTAAATATAGGAAGAGGTTTCAGTTATCCTGCCTTTGTGTGTATTAACACACCCACACAGATGTGTGTTTGTTATTGTTGTAAACAACACCTGTTTTCTAAAGACAGTTCAAAAAGTCAGGAAAGGGAATGGTCTTTGTGGAAAAAGGGAGTTTTATGATGAAAGGGAAAAAAAAATAAAACAAGCCTGTTTTTCCTACCTTTTTGACCTTTTAGAAAAGGACTTCCAACTTTAATAGCTAGACTAGTCATGGCATCTTTGTGAATACCCCATGTTCACAAAGCCATAGTCAGCACTCCAGACTGGTCTGTAGGTTGTTCTGCATTTTTCAGGACTTGGCCTTTGTCATCTAAGGGTGGTGACAGCTCCTCGCCCGCACCAGTACTCCTGAGAGCTAGTGCCGAGTGGGACGACGTGTGGAGTTTCAGTCCTCCACCGTACAAGTCAAGTGGATAAACCTGTCCCAAAGATGCACAATGAACTACCCACTGTGATGGCTGGTAGTTTATTCTGTCTCTTGACAATTTTTGTTTGGATAATTTTTTTCTTTTGAATGTTTTGTCTTAATTTGAGGATTTCTTGAAGAGGCCTTCAGCTTGGAGAGAGTATGAAAAATGAAGAGTCTTTTTCTTCATAGCGTGTGTGTGTGTGTGTGGGGGGAACCCTCATGAACACCATCCTGGCAAGTTTTGTGGTTCAGCACTGTATTCTTCTTATAGGTTATTTTAGTGAATTTCATAGTTTTGTAGTCCTGTCTGTGCCAGAGTTTTCACTGAATCATCAAATTACAGTTCCTTCCTGACTTCAGTTAAAATATGAAGTTGCAGTTTTAGAGGTTACCTTTGATAGCACATCTGATTCAGTCCAGCTGCTTGCTGACACCAGAAGGGATTTGTCCACACCTGGGGGTATGTTTTGATGTGACTCGCTTGTAGTAACCCTGGTGTGCACCAGGCTTATCCAGCTTCCTGACCAAATAACTCGGCAAACTTGGTGTTAGTTTTTTCTGTAGTCCTGGCAAGTCAAATCAGTATGGTGAGGAGACCCTCAGGCATTAGAGAGAGAGCTGGCAGTTTGCAGCTTCGTGGAGTTTCACGTGCATCTGAATGCAGGAATGAGTAAAATTCATCAATGCAAATGAAAAATTTACTATTGTTCCTCAACTCTGGTTAAAACTGCATGATTTGAGTATTGGTGATTGTTTAAGAGGCTGTACACGTTAATGTTTTTGTAAACAAGGAGGAACTGTGCTTCAATAAAGGTGTAGATAAGCCTCTTGCAAGATACGGTATTCAACTTTCTTTTCAGGAGTACAGTTTTTAATACGTCAAAACAGTTGCAAAAACATTGGCAAAAAGTGTTCTTAATCAGAAAAGGAGCAGATTTAATTGTTGATGCATCTCTTCAAATCTAGTGACTTCAGTTTGAGAAGGCAAGGTGCAAATCCAGAAAACCTGTAAGAATTTGCTAATGTTTTACTCTTGTAACGGTGACAATCAAGACTTCAAGGGCGAGGATCAGTGCCTTGTCTGCCAGAAGCTGGATGGGTAGGCGAGTGGGGGAAAAGCTGCAGTTCATTGTAGAAACTGTCCGGACACTGTGTACTTGGTTTGCACTGTGGTGAGCACTGGAAAGGCGCTGGCAGATATTGATAGTATAAAGTTATTTCTTCATGATCTGGAGTAACTGAGGTGTGGGTGTTTTGTTCTTTGGGTCACTGTTGCCCTCCTCCCCTCTGTCGGTAAAGCATATATTGGCCCTACTGTCTCATTTTGAGCGAGTGGTGAATCTGCTGTGTGATGGGTTTGATTTGGTTTATCAAATAAGTTAGAAGTTGTGCAAATCCTTCTTCCGAAGGCAGATATTACTACCCTGTTGAGAACAGCTAAGTATTTCTTAGAGACTGTCCAGGCTGCTGTGGCAGTTAGCTGGTGTGCAGTCTGCACCTGCTCTTTACGTGACGCTCCTGCTCTCTTACCATCTGCTGAACTGAAGGGCACACGTAGGTATCTAAAAGGTTTTTCTCTGTGGGCTGAACACAGAGGATACGTGGGAGATTTTCTTGGAAAGGCAATCCCTCAGCCAAATCGTGCGAGCAGTGATCCTAGAGGAGGTTTCTCGGGCCGGGTGCTTTGATTTGTCTGTCAGGATCTGAGAGGGAGGCTGCTTCGCAGAACAGGCTGGACATAGCCTCCTTGCCCTTGCTGGGCCTAGGCGAGGGACTCTAATGCAGGGACAGGAAAAACGCTACCTATTCCTGTTAAGTATGTTGAAGTATTTTCAGCACCAGTGTGCTCTCTCTTTCCTCAAAGACTTGATACATATATGTATGTATCACATATTGGTACCTATATCAACATGATACATAGCAGAAGTTAACGCATGATCGCATTTTTAAGT
Source organism: Podiceps cristatus (assembly GCA_000699545.1). Lineage (NCBI taxonomy): Eukaryota > Metazoa > Chordata > Aves > Podicipediformes > Podicipedidae > Podiceps > Podiceps cristatus. The sequence continues at coordinate 46,754 of KL278801.1, read as the reverse complement.
GTTTGCTTGAATTCGTTCTACTATGCCAAGAAGAGATATAAAAGAGTTTGGTGGGTTTTTTTTTTTTTTTTGCTTCTCTTTGTCCTTTTTGGAAATAAAAGAGAAGCCAAGTCAGGTTCTGTATAAACTCTCTAATGAGTTTTACAGCACTTTGAAATGAAACTTTCTTTCTTCTTGTGTGTGTATTGTAATGCCACTGGGGCTTCTACCAGATTTCCGTGCATTTTTCCAAGATGAGCAAGATCTGATCTTCAGCCATAAGAAGGTGCAAAGAAAGAACTCTTTGATTAAAAGCAGAGTAATTCCGCAGAAGATTCTGGACTTTTTGTTTTACAAGTCACATTACTTGAAGAAAGAATTTGAAACTTTTTGCTGCCTGCTCCAAGAATAGGGAGCCAGAGGAAGTTAGTGGACAATCTGTTGTAACACATTCGAGCATTACAGGTGCTTAGACTGCATGCTTTTTAGAAATACATGAAAATAGTTCTTGCAGGAGAAAAGTGACAGCTTCCTGGCTTTTATGCCAAAATCTGATATTTTAAAAAAAATTACTTTTTTTTTTTTAAAAAAAAAGGTCTAAATATTGTTCTGAGTACATGAGTTGCTGAAAAGATATGTCCTTCGGGGAAGGTAAATTACTAAATATTTTTAAAGCAGTGAATTAAAATCTCTGCTTGTTATTTCTTTATATTGTCAAGAAGTAATGGGCGCTGGAAGGAGGCATGTTGAATAAAGCAAGATAAATCGAATTTTTAAAATGTAATCAAAGACTGGACAGTTTTCTACATTAACAGTTATGTAGATTCTCTTCCCTGCAGTTCCTGCCTCTTTATATGTCTAACTGTGCCAAACACACAATGAAAATATTTAATAGGATCCTTTTTGCCTGCATCACTGAGCATGTAATACAAATAATGAAATTAGTAGAAGAGTTAGAGCCACTTCTTGTTTGCCTGAAACTCGGGCTAGGAGTTGCTTCAGTTCCCCCCAGGAGAGGATCCTCTAATTGTCCTAACCCTTTCTCCACCCACCAAAACCAGTCATTTATGCAAAGTGGGACAGTTTCCTCTGGGATCTCCTGTGGGAATTTGGAAACAGTCTCATTGAATATTTTACTGTCTGCTTTGTGTTGCTGACAGAGGAATCATCTCTTCTTTGAGAGAGAGAAAAATAGAGCTTCACTAGTAGGCATTTTGCCTCAATACATTTGTTTAAATACAGGACTGGCTAAACAGCTATGTGTATAATGCTCACTTTTTTTGCAGGCTTCGCGCAAGCTGCATGGGGGCTTGTATGTCAGTCCAAAGATTACACAAAAGGCAGTAGCATTGAAGGAAGACAAATGAAGCAGCATTGGGATTTAAAAGTTTGTTGATTCCAACTCATCCATCAGCAGACAGAAGGCATAATAAAAAGTGCAGGGGTTTTGATGTGTAGAGAGTGGCTGATAAGTGGGTAACAACTCAATTTCCTTTAAACTGATTCCAGGCTACCTTTCAGAGAGCGTCCTGTCGTTTGTTTGGCCTAGGTTTCTGTTGCACCCGTATGTCGTGAATAAATGTAGCTGAGTGACCACAAGGCTATTGGAAATACTAACTCCCTCTTTCCCAGAAGGGCATGTGTATTTGGGGAAGAAAGACGGGGACAGTGTCATCTGCTGACTCGTGCTTTAATCTTTATTTTGCACTTCCAGCTGATAAGACCACTTTGTGCACAAGTAATACAGGAAATGATGCACTGCAAAAGCAAAGAGTGGCAGAAAGGGAAATGGAATGTACTGGCAAGGGCTCAGTGCTGCGGACCCGCTCTCTGCTTCTTGGAAACAAAAAACTCAACTCGACCTACACTGCTGCTTTTTTTTTTTTTTTTTTTTTTTTTTAAGCTTAATACTAGTACCGGAGCTTAGTGTGAGTAGTATACAGCAGCCTGTGGGCTTTCTCCCCCCTTACTTTGTCTTGTGGCTTTTTTAGGGGTTGGGGGATGCTTAGACTTTTTTTTGGGGG
>KL278801.1:30042-42928 GCA_000699545.1 Podiceps cristatus | reverse complement strand
TTCAGCAGCAGGCCCTGCTGCTCTGAAATCTTAATCAGGTATGCCTTGAGTCCAGTTCTGGAGGCTGTCAGCACTTTGTTGGGTTTTGGTCATACCACTCGGGGGGGGAGGAAGTGGGGGATGTTTTTAACTGCTATACATTAATTTAAAAGGTAAAAATATATATATATTTTTTTTCCCCCACCCTCTGATGTTCTCCTGCAGGTTATCAGCCAGAAGAGTTTAAAATAATGAGGTCGCGTTCGTCAAGGGGGGATGTCAGCGCTGCCTTTCTGGGACCGGAGGACTGAAAAGGAGAAAGGACCAGAATTATATGAGGCAGGCTGCTTTTGACTACTGACACAATCTGCTGTACCCTGGTGGTGGTGGAACAGGACAGTGTCTCCTGCTTGGTTCTGTGGTGTTGCCACGGCAGGGTCGCCATGAATGTGACGAGTTTGTTCTCTTTCACCAGCCCAGCAGTGAAGAGGCTGTTGGGATGGAAGCAGGGGGACGAAGAAGAAAAATGGGCAGAGAAAGCTGTTGATGCATTAGTGAAAAAACTGAAGAAGAAAAAAGGTGCTATGGAGGAGCTGGAAAAAGCATTAAGCTGTCCTGGTCAGCCCAGCAACTGCGTCACAATCCCTCGTTCCTTGGACGGCAGGCTTCAGGTTTCGCACCGGAAAGGGCTACCGCATGTAATTTACTGTAGAGTGTGGCGCTGGCCGGACCTGCAGAGCCATCACGAACTGAAACCACTGGAATGCTGCGAGTTTCCTTTTGGTTCCAAACAGAAGGAGGTTTGCATCAATCCCTACCACTACAAGCGGGTAGAGAGTCCTGGTAGGTTCTTCCTTGTTTGTACCTTTACACCTTATCTGAACAGTGCAAAGTGTGGCAATTAATCATGTGACTCATCAGCTTAAATAAGCAAAAGCGGTTGTTTGCACACGTCAGATTCTTCCCCTGCAATTTGTCTGGATGTAAGCGTTCATTAGCAGTTCTCCCTTTCACACGGCAAATGCTTCACTTGTGTAAATGTTTTATCACTATACAGAGGCATAGTCTTAGTATACGGCTCAAGCTGCTGGGCCTGAGAGCACCTCTAGGTGAACCTGTGTGAAATGTTGCAAGCTAACATAAAGGATCACTGCACTCTCTGCGTGGAAACCATTCTGACATAGTGGGAGTTGTATTATTGTTTATTTTCAAATTATTATGTCACCTCTGTCACTTTTCTTTCTTCATCCCACAGAAGTTAATACTGTTATTAGGATCTCCCACAGTTTTGACCTTTTGAAAAGACTGTGATTTTAGACAGCAGAGGATAATCCCCTCAATTGAAAGCTTTGATAGCAATGTTTTGTTGTACTTGAAGTTTTACTGTCAGCTGTTCTGTAAGTGCAGTTTGCTTACCTGTTACCCACTTCCTCACTTGTTATTTAAGGTGCAACCCATTCTCCTCTTCAAAGGCCAACCCTCTTTTTGATAAATCTGTGCTTAATTTTACTAATGCGGGTTTATTATCAGAGGATGCTTCCAGGGACTAAGCTGAAATGTGCTTGAATGTATCTACGCTTGTCTGCAGCTACTTGTGAGGTTTTACAGGGACATTGCAGAAATGCGCTGCAGGCATGGGTGGACTTCCCTGTTTAAATTTGGGAAGTCCATCTGTGTCAGCCATTCCGTAAACTGTGAGTCTGTGTCTGCAGAGTACCATGGACAGCTTAAGAACTACAGTGGAAATAAGATTGTTTTCCTGTGAATGGAAATTGCATTTGTCCTAGATCTGCAACACATAGTGCATATCTAGATGTTAAATATTTCCCTTTGGTGTGTTAGTATTAAGTTTGAAATGTTAGTGGCAGGGGTAATACACATAATGTATGTATTTATACAGCAGAAGCTGTAACAAAGGAACTCTGCACTGGAAAAAAAAATTCTTAAAAAATTTAAAGCTTAAAAAAAAAGTTAAAATTCTTAACAATTCCATGTTAAGCAGAAGTGGGATAGTAAAATAAATAGTTGAGTTGTTGTACTGATGGCTGTCTGCGTCTGTCTACATTAGTTGCTTACATTCAGTATTCCAAAATATTGAAAATTAAGATTCCTGGAAGGCATCTATTTCCATCAGACTCAGCAACAGCTGGGCTCTTACTGTTATTGTCAAATGACATGTCCTAACTCATTTTGCTTTAATCTTGGAAACAGTGAGTTTAAGAATATTCTCATTTGGACCATTTATACCATATTTAAAAATATTTTAAAATATATGTTTGTAAATGTCATGTCAATTCAATGAGAGATGCAAGATAAAAATAGAACAAGACTTTTAAAAGGTGTCTTAACTAAAATGCACATTTTAGCTGAATGCTGCTGAGTAGTTTAAGTGGTTAGAAATCTGGGTTTTGGGTGTTAAGCCACCTTACGGATTTTGTGTTTGGGGACCGGAGCAAAAAGTTACTAGTAAGTCTGAATTCTGGTTTGTTCTTTAATTGGTTTTGGATGAGATAAAAATCTCTATACCCAAATCCCATCTAACCAAAAGTCAAGCTGGGGCCGCACAAAAAAAATTACCCCAAACCAGTAACTTGATTAAGTTGGAGATGGTAGAAATAAAACACTTCCCTTTTGTCCAGAGAGTACCCTTCATCAGGAAAAACTAGATATTCTTCATCAATTGCCTAATAGGCAAGTGGGCAGTTTTCTTGCAAGCCTTAGGGCTGCAGTCAGTTTGTCAGAGCTGACAGAAGTATTCATTCTTTCACAAGTTCAGTGTGCTGCTCTAACCTCTTGAAATATTCTGGAGGTAGCGGCTGCCCGGGAGCTAGCCTTCAGTTCTGCTGAAGTGAATCGGGGTCTGGAGCTGCGATGCTATATGTCTGCTGAAGTTACGTCTTGAACTTTTAACAGCTTGCCAAAGTGTGAGAGAGGGGTTGAAGCCCACTGCGGTTTTACCAAGGTCTCCGGCTGGGTATGCAAAGGAGGGTTTTATATTTAGTCAGCCACAGGTCTGCTGTTGTTTGGAGGAATATTGCATGGAGATGACTGGGAAAACATGGCTTTTGGAAACAGGTGGTAGCTGAACTCCTGTTTGGCTTGGAGAGCTGTGCTTCATAACTTATGACTTCTTTTTTCCTGGTCCTTCCTTGTTCTCGCTGTCCTCTAAGCATCGTCTTTGTCTTCATTTCCTGACAGTCACTCCCAAATTCTGCTAACCATTTTTTCCCATTTTTGCCAGGACATTAAACCACCGTTATTGCTGCATAAGTGCTTACGCTTTGAGATTAATGGGTAGTGGGAATTCACGCATGAGTCACTGTTTCCAACAGTCTACAGACTCAAGCAGATAATCAAGGTTTGTGTTCCCGAAGCTATCATCACAGTCAGGAGGGTTAGAAATGTACTTTCTCTTGACAAAACAAAATTGGAAGCTTGGACTGCATACAATGTGCGTTCTGCGTGCAAGGTGCATCGTGAAATTCTGGCTGTGCTTGACAGCATGGTCTGTATTTAACTGCTTTGTGCAGATCCAGTTACTGGAGAGCTGAAGCGCACGGTTCGTGGGATGGCATCTGTACGTCCACTCTTCTGCTGGTTGTTGTGTGATTTATTCCGGTGTTGTGGAAGTTTTGAAGAACAGATTAGTGGTAAATCCTCAAATACTTGAAATCAGGTAGTGCTCTGTGTTGGGAAATTAGTGTTATGGATGCGTCTCAGTTTTCATGGTGCCAAAGGGATGCATGGATTTTCTACCTTGATACCTTATTCCATCCTTGCTGTTGAGCCTGAGAAGATAAGCTTGGAAAAACATTAGAATTGGCACGCCGTGGTGTGTCTGCCAGCTGCAAAGCTACACCTGAATCCAAACGAGATTTTTCTGTTATCCAGGCTAGATAAGGAACCAGTTGTAAACAGTAGAGAGGAGGTGGAAAAGTATCAGCAGTCTCAGATAGGGAGCCTCCCAGGTGTCCCTGGGCACAGGCCGTGCCGCTGCCCCTCAGCTCGCTCGCTGCAGAGTCAGATGGGGACAAGGCAGCGTGGGGGCACGGGGTGGAGGCGAGGAAGGATGACCTTCTGGGACGGCTTGACACTCGGCAAGCTGCTCGCCGGGCGATGGAGACACGATCCGTGGCAGGGTGCATAAACAGCTCCTGCTTGCTGCGTTGTGCCAGCGCAGCTGTTTGCGTGGCCTCGTGCTGAACCAGATCACAGTCACTTTTTCCCTTCCCTGCTGTGTTATCTTCCAGGCTGATCAGAGCAGTGCCGGGGCTCGCTGCGTGGCTGCGGGAACATCTGTGCCGACACAGCCCCCGGATGACATGTGGGAAGGAGTGGAGGTGGTGGGAAACAAGAGGAGAAAGTAGAGGCTATTTTGTTGCTGGGGATGGGAATATGACCTTATACTCAACTGCTGGGAAGAAATATCTCCTCGAGATGTGTTACAGTAGCTCACTGCTGCTGTTTCATATGTCTGTTGTATGCAGAATTATTTCTGGTGCCAGGGTAGTTAATGGCTGTCAAATTTCTCCCTTGGCAAGGCAAAGCAACGCTTTTAATTAAGGAGGGCAGGGCCTGAATTTGCCTTTTAAAAACTGGCACACTCAGCTTAACTGGTGTGCTCACTTGGCTGAATCTGCCTTTTTTCCTCAGTTTTGTTTTTTGGTTTAGAGATACCTGGAAATTGGGCTTATACCTGGTTTGGGACTATTGTTAAATGTGATCAAGACCTGAGAAATAATTAGGTGTAGAGCACATGTGGAGTCTGTGAGGAAAAGGCAAACATCATGTTCCTCATCTCTCCCTGAAAATGCTGCAAATGACCTCTCAGGTTTTGCTGAAGAATGCGTGAAATGACATTTGGAAATCCCTTCTGAGATACTTCCTTCCCTTCTTTTATTCCTGTGGCTTCTGTAGAGATACAGCCTCTGTTGCTTGTCTCTGTCCTCGGTTATGTCAATGGAATGGGGTCAAAGATGACATCCAGAATTTAGGGGGAAATTTTTTTTTTTTTTTAAGCCTGGATCCCGTTTGCTTTTAAAGCAAAATTAACAGAAAGGAATAGAGAGCAGGGAGGATGAAGAGGTGCTTAAATCGACATTGCTATTAAAAAAATAATAATAAATCACACCTTTAATGTGGTGTTAGGGGAGGAGGTTTAGTTCTTTGCCTTAGCTAAAGGGAAGGAAGGAAGATGGAGTAACTGAGTATTTCATTTTCTTAAAGTACTAGCAAACACTAGCTCTCGGTTCCATCTGATGCAGAATTGGGTTAGTTTGCCTCTATTAAGCATCCTTGCTTATCAGCCTGCTAGGTTAAAGAGGATTTGAGTTTATAATGTGCTACAAAGGAGGAAAAAGAGGGGATTCTCTCTTATGCTTCACGTGTAGAAGTGGTTGAAGGTGCAAAGTGTTTATGTAAATGGTTGCACCCCACTCTCCCCGAACTGAATGCTGTCTCCTGAGTGTCCAGAATCTGCTGATGCCTCCTCAGGGGTCAGGCTTGGGAGAAATCTACTTTTCATTGATCTGAACGAGCTTAATTCTGCCTTGGGATATGCAGTTGTTAACTTCTCGATATTCATTTCTGGAGGTGCTTACTGGTGCTCCGCTGTGCTTGAAGCATGCAATGCCAGGGGGTGCCGAAACCAGTCAGTCCAGAAGCAGCCAATCTGTCATGTGAAATGTTCTAGTTGTGTGGATCAGCCCGTTCGCACAGCCACTCAGAGGCAGAAGGTTACTACACTGGTTCAGGTTTTTGCAATTACCAATAAAGTGTAGATAAAAAAGGCTGGATGATATTCCTCTGTTAAGCTTCTCTTCTTTGGAGAGTCAGCTGTGGTCTGCCCTACATCGAGGGGCCTTACGAAGCTGATGGTGCCCATGTTCCACCCAAACTGTGGGATGAGCAGCAGCTGCTTTTTCATGATGTGGATGAATACACCGTCAGAACGGCAGAATTTTCAGTTCTGCCAAAAGATCGTGATCTGCCTTTCCATTATAAACATGAATTCAAAGTGAATGTCTGCTTCAGCAAGCTTGTCTTTGGCAAGAAACTTTTTACCTAAATGTACAGCTGCTTTTTGCCAGAGGAACAGACCAGGTCCCCAGGCTCTGCAGGGAACGGTAGGTGTGTCATACTGTTTTTGCTCCCAGCATGGAGCTTGACTATGACTTTAACCTGATTGTTTTCATATTTGTCTTAGAGCAAACAGCAGAGGAGATCAAAGTTAATCTCCATAAGGCTGCACACAACTGCAGGCACCAGAGGTGTAGAAAGAAACTTGAAGTGGTGGAAATCCTGGATAAGGCAGGTTTAGACTCACACGGTCCTGGAAGTAAATGCTGCTTGAATGCTCTGCTGTAGCACGCCGCAGCTCTGGTCCTCAGTGAAAGAAAAATAAGGCGTATATAATGGAGCTTTTTCAATGTCATTTGAAATCACACAGATGTTTGGTTGCATATATTTGTACAGTCATGCTGATGCTCACTTGTGCTTGTGTGCTTTCTTTCTACCTACTTTACAGAAAAACAAAATAGGTAAGTTAGTCATCCTTGTCTCATCCCTCTGTACCCTACCAGCCTAGGATCACTGCGTATAAAATTAATATTTCCAAACTGCTTATAGTCAGGGTAAATTGAGAAAAGGATCTTTAAAAGCCTGTCACAGCATACTTCCCTTGTGCTTCAGACCTGAGGCAGCCTGTTGCGGCAGGTCGCCTGTCGGATTGCTAACATGAGCGCTCGCCTTTTCAGCAAGAGGCGGGGTTCAGGTGCCGCTCCTGGGACAGTTGAATTGGCAGGTGCTGTGAATCTGTCTGGATCAAATTTGAAGCCAGGAGAGAAAAGATGGGAGTAAGCAGCGAGTCTCTTTGCAACCATGAGCTTGCCTGGCTGGGCTTTTCGGGGTCCCGGGGCTTGCTTGGTGGCTCCCGCCCCCCAGCACCTGGGAGAACCGGGGTCAGCGTGAGAGCCTCCGCGCCGGTTTCCGGCCAGATGGAAAAGCTTTGATGGCTCAGGCTGGAGGGAGCCAGTGAAGCAGCTGCCGGCACAACTCCCACAGCACCAGGCCTGGAGGAGGATAACGCTGTCAGCGCCAGGCATCGGAGGGAGGGGGAGAGGGGCTGGGGAAGTGAAGGCGAAAGGGAAGCTCCGGGGGACGTAAGGGAGGGGAAACCGGTGTGTCCCTTTGGAGTTAATGTGTAGAACTGAGTTAGCAAAATCCTTACTCCTGCTTCATTTCTATAGCAGGCTTTCTGCACCTCTGCAGGCTGGGGGTGAGGGAACAGAGGGTGTCATCGCTGACGAGTTGTGCCGTATTGCTCTGTAACACTGCTCTTGGGTGTAACTTTTAAAAATAGCGTGCTACAACAGGTGGGCACAATTATAGGATGGTTCCCCAAAATAGCAAGCAACTGTCAGTTTGCTGGGCAAGTAGTATAAAACTTCCTTAATTTCAGTTTTGCAGAATTCGCTGCTAAAATTCCCCACCAGAAACGATCTGGGGGAGAGGGATTGAAATACAGAGGCAGAAAGGAGGGAATGGTCTAGCAGCAGGGTTTTCCTTGTCTGACCTCACCATGTGTCAGAAAAACGAGCTGCAATAAAGGGATATAAGTTGTCAAGAAGGATGTTTGTTTCCTTTTTTTTTTTTTTTTTCCCCCTTCCTATAAAATTAACCAGATTCAGATGTTTCTTCTGGATGTAAAAGACCAGACTTCTAAGTTTTAACCTACTCAATAGGTTGGTGACTGTGGCTTTCGTACAAGTAATTTCAACTCTGGTCTGTGTAAATGTCTGAGTTAATATACACTATCACACTGTAACTTCCTTCTGTGTCAGGACTGCTGCTCACCCCAAATCCGCTTACAAGAACTCCTTTGCTAATGTGCATACAATTAGTTCTAAATTCTGAAATTGGCCTTGACAAATGTCAGTTTAATCAAAATGTTAGCTTATCAGAGCATCCGCAAATAAAATCTGATGTTAGCTGAATATTGTAATGCAGGAAATGTACTAATATTACTTGCCAAATGCATTTAGACCAGATGTCTGATGTAAAAGTAAAGTCAATAAAGCAACAACTGTTTTGCCTTTCACACACCCCCCTCCTTTTTTTTTTTAAATACAATCTTCAGTTGTAACTATGCAAAATGACAGATCAAGCTGTGGGATCTACTGAAACTGCAAAATTAACAGTTGAGAAACAAAGGCGGTCTCAGCTTTCTCCTGGAATAGAAAGTCTGGCATGTCTGTCTGTCACCCAAAACAGGCTGCTGAATGGCGATTACTGAGCCTTTTCACTTGCAATTACTAGAAGTAGGCTTGGAGCAGAAGTCTAAAAGGCTGGCTTTTGAGAAAACAGTAAATCAAAGCCCGTGTTTTGCCACATATTACCACAGCCTGTAGTGCATCCTTATTTAAGCCAGGTGGTATTGGAACAACATAAAGTAGCTAGTTCCTCAGAGATTGCTTTTGCCACAACACTATCAATATTTTTTTAACCAAGAGTAAACTCTATCCTAAGCGTGGACATTTAAGTGCCTTTGTATGTGAGAACTTCTCCTCTGGTCTAAGAATATTCAGTTTTGCCAGGTCTTGTTTTAGGCAACACGGGGAAAACCTACTGACATAAAAACTTTTCTTTCTACTTGGCGTTTTGTTGTTTACAAGCAAGATCTTGGCAAGACCTTTCAGTCAGTGTGCTTCAGTGACTCTTTAATGCTAGAGACAGCAAGCAAAGCTAAGCACGTTCAGCTCAGCGCCCGCTAGTAGCTGCTCTGCTCCCGCCGTGGGACTGGACTGCAGACCAGCATGCCGGGGTGCCACAGCCAACTCCAGCTGCTGTGGCCTCTGAGGCACGAAGTTAAGCTAGCAGTCTTTAGGAGGGCTGAAATTTGTTAAACACCACTGCTGTGTGTGTTTGGGGTTTTGGGGTTTGGTTTGTTGGGTTTGGTTTGTTGGGTTTGGTTTTGTTTTTCTTCTCCGATCTTTCTTTCTTTCTTACAACTTCGTCTTTGCAGGATTTTCTTTCTAGAGCATGGAGTACATGCCAGAAGTTCTGCCCACCCCCCACGCCATGTTTTTATACCTGTTTCCAGATAGCACGAACCAGTGTGTGAGGATTTCCCTCCTTCCCAACCCACAGTTCTATTTTTCTAGTAAAACATAAGTGGCTTTGCATAAATTCATATGAAAATACACCTAGATGATGCTTGGAAATTAAAGTGCACTTGTCTAATGATAGTGCCCTCAGGTCTTCATTAGAGCTGAAGGCCCTGTTGTGGTATAAGCCTGTACAAAGCCTTCCAGAGAACATAGGTTGACCAAGTCTTCATGATTTTTAAGAGCAGAATAGTTGAAAGTGCACCAACAATTGCTCTTTTTTGGGTATTTTTTTTCTTTTATTTTATAAAGCTCACAGAGAAAGTAGAATCTACTTTGTCAAGGAAAGATGATCAAAGTCTGCTTTCTTCTATGTGGCTCCTTGTTGTATTTCTTTGCTTGGTCTTTCCATTTCCAGGCACGGACAGAGAGATATCTACCCCAGTCTTCAGGTAACATGCAAAGGGAGGAAAAATGAGCCCTTGAGGGAAACTAGCTGGCTAAGATAATCAAAATCCATCTGGATAGAAAGTACGCTACTTTAAAAGTGCAGCAGGTCCCTTGGATTAGATTGTTTGGGGGGTTTTAATAGAGAAACTTAAAAAGTCTCCAGTTATATATATATATATATTTTAATGTTTGCTAAAATCATTATCTCTGGAATTTGAAAACAGAACAAAAAGGAAACCAAGTAAATCTTCAGGACAGCACACCTGTTAGTTTTCTGAACAGGATGACATGCTGGAGATACAAGGAGTAGAGATCAGTAGCTTTCTTCAAAGGCCACCATTACATTTTCATAAAAGCATTTTGTTCTTGGTGTGGTTAGTTGGAACATTTATCTGAACAGCCAGGTTGTCTTTGGTCTATCTTCTATATTTTCGGCTTTCTTGGCTCTCAGATGAAATAGCCCTGTGGGTGAAATTGCCCTGTAGATGTAATTTCTTTAATACGGCTCCACTTGCTTGGTGCGGGCATACTCGGGGTATTATTTACATGGTAAAACCAAGCTACTCAGTTCCCAGGCTCTCTTGAGAGATACAGGATCTTTTCTTAGCTACAGTTCCACAAGCATACACAGCCTGGCTTCCAGGTGGTTTCTCTTCCTCTTCAGCCATTACTAGTAGCATTACTGCTGGTAATCATGTATTAGCTCTCATCTCCAGGTCCACATTGACACAGAGTCTTGGAGCAAAATTTAGCCTCAGTTTAGCCCATAAACCCTTTACATCTGGTGTTTGAGAAAGTACAGGAGTCAAACTGTTGGATGGCTTGTGGCTCTACTCCATTAATTGCTTTTAACCATTTTAACAAGGTTCAGTTTGCCAATCTGTTGCAGTAGCTTTTTAATACAACAGTGTGTTTAATTTCCTTTAAATATGTGCATTCCTACTGAATAGAAACAATGATAATTTTTTTAGAAGCTTATCTTGATTTTTTTTTTTTTTTTTTTTTGTATGTGTTCCCTTCTGCTGAAGGAGGTAAAGAGGAAGGGGGAAATTCTGTCTGCAAACTGCTGGAGCAGTATCCTGCGGAGATCCACACAGAAAAGATGTGCGCTGCTTCATTATTTTATAGCAACAGGTGTGCTGGCTTAGCACAGAATAACTCTCTCATGCTTTCTCCCCTTCAATTATACCTCTTCCTGGAGCTGGCAGCTGCAGCCGAGATCAGCCTCCTCCCCTGCTGTACTGAGCCTCAGTAATTTGTTATTCCATATGGTTGAGGTCTGCAACCTGACCAGAAGCTCAGTGCCTTACCGAGGGGCGAGGGGAGCAAGAAGGGTATGCATCCCCCTTTACATTTTGAACTCCTGGCATCCTTCCATACTTGACAAGGGTGCAGTCCCTGCTCACGTCTTCGCTCCTGAGCGAACAGCATTCAGATTAACTCCTCTGTGACTCCGGTGGGGGCAGCTAGCCCGCAAAAAAGCCTGCGAGCTGCAGAGAGATCAGGTTAGGGCAGTGAGTTGGACTAATTGGAGTGCTGTAGTGTCTGTCTTACCTGATGTGGCCTTTCAGGGCTTTTCCCTCTCATTTAAGGTTGTATGTATGCAGGGAGGATGTGAATCAGGGACAGCACTCGAAGTAAATTCCGCAATGATACTTTTGAGACTATTTGTACTATGTCAATACCAGTTGTATTCTTCCCTCTTCCCCCATTTCTATGTGTATTTTGAAGAAGCTGGTATTTAATTACTCAATATTGAAGCAGTAGTTAGACAATAAGTGTAGGTTTGTGTGAGGAAGAGCTGGGGAAGGGAGATGTGTTCGTCTACTGAGTCCTTCTAAACTTCACCAGTGGTCCAGCCCAACAGGAGAAATGTGTATATACCTTGGGAAATATCTGGCACTACTTCATTTTAATTACAGAAAACATACAGAAAATATCCTGTTCTCCGGCTATTTTAAAATGCTATAAATTGTGTGGTTTCCTGTGATGTCATGTGTGTCATTGTTTAATATGGGGTAGAGGATGGGAAAGGTAAGTGATGTACTTTCTGCACCAATTAACTTCGGAAAAGTTAATGGTTTGACCTTCATCCATAGGAAAGGAAGAGATAGGAAAGCTGTGTTTTTAATGCCCAGAAAAGTAAGGAAGAATCATAAAGACAGGAAAGGGAAAATACTTTTTAACACATGATCTCATTGTTACTTTTTTTCACTGGTAATTTATTAGCCCAGCAAATGTTGACTATGACAAATACTGTTTTACCTTACTGCAAAAGAACTGCTAGGTTTAACAGAACAAGCTTAATTCTGAGGCATCTTAATATTCAGAGAGATTGGGTCTGAGTGTTGTGAGTGAGGGGATTTGTGATGTCCACCTGAATGTTGAGTAACATTTTTTTAAATGGCTTTTTTTTCAGTGATGTATGAGAATTAGTTGCATTAGAGTCAAGGGGGACATTCTGCACATCCAAGGGAGGAGCAGCTTCCCTTGGGGTGTTTTGCAATGGAGAACTTCTATAGAATGGATGTGTTTTGTTTTAGAAAATGCCATAACTAGGAAAATTATATATTCCTTTTAAAGTAGAGTCAGTTAAAATTTTCATGTCTAAACAAATCTAATTAGGGGTGATATCTGCCTCAAATATTTGAGATCTGTTGGAATCTCAGCGAAGCTGCTCTAAGAAAGTGAGATGTCAGATTAAATCTTTAAAACCTGCTTCTGCCTCTTAAGGGGCAGCCTTAATTTCAGTAAGGGGGGGTGTGTATATTCAAGGAAGATTTCTGGGATCAAACTTTTCATGCATTAATGCCACTAGCGGGCATAAAGCCTGATGTCTTAATTTCTCTCTTATGTATATGTGGAAAAAAAGAGCAAGGGAAACCCGTTTGTTTGTTTGTTCTAAGTTGATCCATGGCTTGCTTTAGGAATAGAGAGTGAGTTTTGTGTGGCATCCTTTTGTATGTGTTTTAAGCATGGTCCTAGACCTCAGGCCCGGTCTATGTGTTGAGCAGTGTCCTGGTACTCTCAGACTGAAGGACACTCATGTATGTATCTTAATGCTTCTGTATAAGCAAACTGCTGGAAGAGTAAAAGTGCCCAAGTGTCTTGGAAGAACCTATTTGTCTTGGCAAGAAGGTGTGGGGGGTTTGTAATTCAGCCTTTTGGTGAAGCAGCTGTCTCCAAAACACTTTTCTTAGTCTGAGTTACGTCTGTATAGACTTGTCATGTGTACACGCTCCTGTTCCTCTCCTGTGTGTGCACCAGGTTTTGGGAACAGGGCAGGAGTCTCGGGGAGAGGGGATGGTAGCCTGGCTTCCTGTCGGTGGTTTTGTGCTTTTCGGCACCCTCCC